>JZKD02S2355844.1:0-13132 GCA_000966675.3 Picea glauca | reverse complement strand
TGATATACATGGTTCACCCCCAACATGGGGCTACGTCCACCAACTCTTCTTCTCTTTATTATCTTCATTCAATGCACATAGCCACAAGACCCACTCCGCATAGGACATGAGATCTGCACGCACCTCACCAGATCCTCCTTCCCCGAGTTAGGTCACAGCACAAATCCTTCTTACACAGTCTGCACACCAGCCTCTTACAATCACTTGCACTTAGCTCTGCAAGTCTTAACACATAGTATGCACAAAGCCTCTAGCTCTGCACTAAGCCACAAACATTCACTACTACTTACATCAGCTAGAATTCTATTTATACATTACAAAATAGGCCTAAGCATGTGTAAACCCACGGGCCGACATCCCCATACCCATTACATAAGCCCAAAATCCAAAAAGGCCCTAAAAAGGGGTCGAGATCCCGTGATCTCCACTTCGTCTTGTGCTCCACCTTTGATAGCCTATCGAAGTCCCCAAAATAGGTCAAACATGACAAAGGATCCACAAAACTTAGTCAAGGGCCAACAGGCCCCCAACACTCACCTGTGACTTGTCCCAAGTCACTCTAATTTGGGTAATTCTACCTCAAAAGCCTCGATATTGGCTCGAGTTGCTTTAAATTGTTGCTATGCCATGGCCTCCTACTCAATGAACTCTTGGATAACAGATTTGTTGACAAGTCCCTCTAAGTGATGTTCAACTGTAGTGACGACTTGTTGTAGTTCTGCTCCTTGACCTTCGATCTCTGAGAACAATTGGAAAGCCTTATCCTGTATAAGTTGGAGCCTCTGAGTCAGTTCCATGACTCTGCTCTGAATGGTGTGGACCTGCTGTTGAGAAGTGCACTGCTCTTGGGATCGCTTCATCCTTTCAACAACCAATAGGGGCTTCAACTGAGCCTATATTGTTTCTGCTTGCTACTTCGCCTCCTGGAGCTATGACTCCAGTGCCTTTAGTTCTAGATTCTCAGTGAGTTGCTCATAAGTTTGGGAACTGCAATCACTTAGTTGTTTACATTCCATGGCAAGGGCCTTTATTCTCTCAACTGTGCTTCAAGCAGTTGCATCTCTTTGATCCCTCACATCCTGCAGGGTGTCAGGCACTATGCAGAGATCTAAGTCTGCTATTCTTTGTTGTAGTTGTTGGATAGCTTTTGCGAGCTACTCTACTTGATGCTCGAATCGGTCTTCTGCCTTTGGCTCTAAGATTTTCATAGAGGGAAGTGCTCTGTTGACTGCATCTTTCACTTCAAGTTGTTCTGCGAGCAACTGTTCTTTTTCCTACTGAATCTGTGCTTTCTCCTCTTCAAACTTTGTCTGGAGAGAAACCTTCTCCTGCTCTGCAACTAGACTTTGTTCTACAACTACTTATTGCACTTGCTTCAAGGCCTGGGTGGCTTGTTCTATTTCTTCCTATGCGCGACGAAGGTGAGCTTCGGTCGAATCAGTTAGTCGACAGAGTTGGGCTGGCTCATCTCCCAACTCTGGTTCTTCCGATGGTAGGGGTGTAGTGGACACTACACGACTGGACTGAAGAGATTGTTGTACCCCTCGGAGCTCAACCTCGATTCTGTCGTACATATCCTCCTACTTGGCTTCATGTTTATGCAATATTTCCTGCAAGGCATTGTTTACAACTGTGATGATGAAGTCAAAGTCATCAACGGTGAGCACAATCTGCATCTTAGTCAAGGTGGCTATGGATTTATTTCAGGAAGAGGGTTTTGGGGGAGAAACCTCCCTCTTCTTCAAGGGAACAACCTCATCTCTAGGCGGTGTTACTTCAACTTTATTCTGCTCATCTTCTTTACCATTTATCTCTTCTACTTCATCATCACCGCCTCGGCCAGGTGATATTGAAGCAATTTTTTTCTGATGCGCTGCTTAAGTCTTGGACTTCTGCGGTCTTCTTCCTTCTGCTGGTTCTGGTTGTGTCATGTTCTTTGTGAGTGGCCTCTAAGCTGTCAGGTTCGGGGTCAGACATCTCTGTAATATTAGTGGGGATAAGGAGGTTTGATGACCAGTCCTTAGTTATCTCCTTGAGGTCCTCTTTTGTGAGCTTGTAGTATGACTGAAGCTCCTCCTTATGCTCGTCTTCTCGTGCAGTGATATAGATGAAGTGCTGATCTACGCGAAACTTCATGAGGGGTCGGAACCATTGTAGGGTGTTTGGAATCATGCAAGATTCATCTTCGATAGCCCTCTTCATTTGGAGATAATATGTGTGAAAGACTGCATTTGACTGCCACTATTTTCCCATATCGCTCGAGTACCAGAGCGTGGTGAAATTCGCAGTAAGTGGTTCAAGCGGCTCAATGTCCAGGAAGGTCACACCTTTCAAAATTTCCCAAGCAATAAAAGTGATGAGGATCAGGAGCCAACTAAAGTGGAACTTGTAGCTTTGATCTTGTGCTTCGGGACAGTCTAATTCCAAATGATTAACTAGGTACTTCTCCCAGTTCATCTGAAGGCCTTCCACACATTTCCTTGCGAGGTCAACGACAAACCCTGTGACCTGCGTGGGTCCATTCTTCCTTACTAGATTTCCTGCAATTAATTGGCATGCTAGGTGCACTGCGTCATTCTGGATGGAAGCTAACTTGTAGCCTCGCTTCCCCTTCTCAACACCGCCGTAGGTATCCTTGATCTTTTGTGCTAATGCACAATCTGTGGCTTTCCCTGGATAGAACTCCTATGGGTTGGGTCCTTGCATACTTAATCCGGTGATCCTATGGATCAACGTCAGATCGACTCTGATACGTTGGTCTATCCATAAGTAGCCTCCATGGTAACATGAGAGCAAGATCTTAACATAGGCATTAACCTCTTGGTGCCTTCCAAAGTGTGGGATTTTCATTACATTCAATAGGGTGGACTGCACAAGGTTTATCATCCATGGCTGGAGGATTATTTTCGAGTTCTTCCCCTTCATCCTGGTCAAGTATTTATACGGGGCGAGCATACTATGGTTCTTGTGGTCTCCTAGGTTGAAGTCTCTGAACTTCAACGTTGTGATCTTGCCTGGTTGTGCTCTAACTGCGCGTATCCCCTTCGAGAGGTATGCAGTAACCATGGTGTAATCAAAATCTCTTGGCACACTATCACGACTCACCGCGTCGGCTAGAGGCAAGATGTAGTCGGGTAAGATGGTCGGGATTAGCTTCACATTTGCTAGGTCATCTCTGTGCTTGGTTCTCTTTTCTGCGACGACTCGGGATGGTCTGGATCCGTGAGAAGTCGATGGAGAGGCTTGCACTCCTCTCATAGATGATGCTTGTACACCCACAGACATAGACATTACTCTTTCATTCATGAGGTCGATGAGTATTTCCTTCACAAACTCTTCGACTGCGCTAAGTTTCTTCGGACATACAGGCTTGTGGTTGAATATCTCGGGTTTGAAGAGTAACTACTCAATGCAATGGGATGGATGGTGATAGCTCGATGATCACTGTGCAAAATCAACAGATCTGCGAGATTAGATAATCATGGTTGGAAAAAGTGTTCTCGGTGCAAGGTTAGAAGTAGATAACTAGGCAACGAATCTCTCCAATAGGCGAGAAGCCTTCATTAATTCAGTTCTGTCCATTATGGTATGATCCCAACGGTCTAATGGCGAGCTTTATGACCACAAATTCCATTCTACCCGTTCAGAGCATTAGTCTAATAGTTATACTATTTCCAACGACTATATTTCTTTGCCATGGCGAAGTGCCATGTGGCGCTGTTATGCTATCCCGACGAAGTTCCAGTTTTGCAAATTTTCCTTTTGCGAAGTTCCCTCTGGAACCTTCTATAACTTTTCTATCTTTGATCTCTTCTTACTTAGTTTTCTAGCCTTCTTTCTAGTGAGATTCATCTCAGTATTCCTCTTCCCATTCTGATTCTTATCTCCTCTTGGCATAATAACTTCGCGCTGTTGAGATTCTTTCCTAGGATTCAAGGGAAATACTTCTTCTCTATTTGAGGTAGGTGCTTCAGTCTTCTGTGAGTCTTCTTATATTCTTTCAACTTCTACATCCAAGTTTCTGGTTCTAAATAGCTTCAATCTGTTCTCCTATTCTTCAATCAACTGTGCGATCCTCCTAGTCATGAAATCTTTTAGTTCTTGCTTCTTCTGCTCTAAGACTTCTTCTTCTTTTCTTCTGGCTTGATCCTTTTCAATCCAAGGTTTCCCTAGTAACATAGAAAATGGGGCGCTATTCTCAATAAATTTAACAACCTCAAAATCTTCTTATGTCAAGGTTCCATGAGCACTCATAGATATCTGGGTGAGATTTCCATGTAGGTTTATCAACGTTCCTCTAAATAATCATATTCCTCCCAATGAAGTAATCATAGTAGGCTTTCCTAAAGTTTCCCAAGTTCTTTTTTTCATAATATTCACCTGTGTTTCTTCATCCAGAACACAGTCAATATCGAAGTCTCCTATTCTTGCTTCTATGTACTCTTTTTCTTTGAAGATCTATGATAAGTTGATTTTCGGTGGTCATTGAGGGTTTCTTTCATTTGTAGCAATACAATTTCTGATTCTTTCTGGGGTTCTGCCATGGTCTTAGTGTCTTGACCTTTCTCATGGTATTCTTGTCTCATATTCATTCTTTCAAGTTTAGCAATCATTCTAGGGCAATACAAAACTTCATGGTCCATAGCTTTACAACAAAGACAATTGGGTCTTCTACCAGGGCATTCCTTAGTAAGATGTCCCGGTCTTCTGCAACTGTAACAAATAGTTAATCCTCTCTTTCTCTTAAATGATCCCCATCCTTTCCTGTACTGCACACTAGGATCATGGTAGCTAACCTACAGAAAATTATTTCTAGGATCTTGCATCCATTTGTTAGTCCAAACATTCTTTCTGTGCATAGGAATAACATATCTTTCATTATTCTTATCAGATCTACTCATATCAAATCTTCTTTCTTCTAGATGTGCCCTAGTTTTCAGGCTAGGACAAAATTTATCAAACATACATAGATCCATATTCTTGAAACAAAAATTTCCACTTATCTTACTTTTCTCAGAGCACAAATCTTCTAGATCTAAAACTTTTCACTATTCTTACCTCTTTCAGAGCGCAAGGCTTCAAGATATTACCTCTTTTCTTCAGATTAGACTTCTCTTCTTAGCACATAGTTTCACAATTCAAGTAGAGTGTTTCACACCAGAGAAACATATCTATGCACAAAGCTTTCACAGTTTCGGGTCAGATCTTCGCACAAAGCTTCTTCTTCCTCATTTCCCAGCAATCACAGTTTCATGTTCATATATTCGCACAAAGCTTCTTCTTTTTTAGTTCCCAGCAATCACAGTTTCAGGTCCCGGCAACGGAACCATTTGTTGGCATAGGGGTAGACCCAGGGTTCAATGCTACAACAACGCACCAACAAAACCCTAACTATCGACTCTTTCGACAACACCTGTGAAGCAGATCAAGTCTCACCCGAGGTAGAGGCAGGGGTGGTTGCAGGACCCAGATGTCTCCAATTTAGCTGGGACACAGATCTATGATTGTAACACCTTAACATGACACTTAGTTATTACAGTTCGTTAATATTCATCTTTAGTTCACAGCGCAACTAAACCCTAACAACAGATCAACTCAATATTCACATAGATCCAATAAATTCAAGCACTAAGCATACCAATAGAGATCAGATCTAGCATTCATTCACATTATTCATCACTAAGCTATCATATCAGATTCATCTATCATCTAACATCGTACTAAGCATTGAATCACTTAAACAAAAGAACAACCAAAAATCACAAAGCATTCACAACACAGATATATGTGGTTCACCCCCAGTGTGGGGCTACATCCACCAACTCTTCTTCTCTTTATTATCTTCGTTCAATGCATAGAGCCATAATTCCCACTTCACATAGGACAGGATATCTACACGCACCTTGCTAGATCCTCCTTCCCCGAGTTAGGTCACATCACAAAGCCTTCTTACATAGTCTGCACACCAGCCTCTTACAATAACTTGCACTTAGCTCTGCAAGTCTTAACACATAGTATGCATAAAGCCTCTAGATCCGCACTAAGACACAAACATTCACTACTACTTACATCACCTTGAATTCTATTTATACATTACAAAATAGGCCTAAGCATGGGTAAACCCATGGGCCGACATCCCCATACCCATTACATAAGCCCAAAACCCAAAAAGGCCCTAGAAAGGGGCCGAGATCCCACGATCTCCGCTTTGTCTTGCGCTCCGCCTTCGACAACCTATCGAAGGCCTAAAAATAGGTCAAACATGACCAAGGATCCTCAAAACTTGGTCAAGGGCCAACAATGGCTACTAAGGACACCAACTCGTAGTCATCCTCTGGGCAAGTACAATCGACAGTCCAATCCAAACGTATGGGAAGGATAACAAGTCTGAAATCCTTCAAGAGAACTGATGACAAGTGGACCGGTAGAAATCTAGAGGACCCCGAATGGATTCGGAATTGACGAAGCACTGAGACAAAATGAAGAAAATTGGACCTCAAGAAGAACCCCCAATATACAATCTTACTACTATGAACGGTCAAACCGTGGAGGGATAATCTCCGTGGTTCTCCCGAACGCGACCTCGTGCGTAACCCTTGTGTGAGAGGGCGATCCTAGCTATGCTTAGATGAAAATTGTATTTTCTCTCCCTATCGCAAGATGCTAAGTTTGTTTTGAATGCTTTGGAGAGTTGTACTCACAACCTAATCCAAAGCGCTAATCCTAGTCAAATGTTGGTGGAAGAATCTAAAAAGAAAAAGTTTCTAGATCAATTTTAATTAGCGTTGATTTTAGTGGTTGTTCTTTATTCAGAGGTGAATGAGAGTGAAACTGATGATATTATGAATCAAATCTCAAAGAAGCAAAAGAAAAATTATAAGCAATTGTTTCTTTCAATGAACTTCTATTTATGGGAAGGAGAAGATTTTTCTTACTTTCATTATCAAACACCAGAATGCAGAAGTTTCACGCAATTTATTTCAACAAGAATCAAATTCAAAGCTAAAATATTTAGAAATTGTTTCTAATATCCAAAAATCAATCATGAATAGATATCTCTTTGTTTAAATATGAACAAAAATTGATTTGATTCAATGCTTCTCATGCCAACAAGATTTCACTATTTGCAGTTTTAGACAATTGGAAGCAAATGTCATATAAACAAAATAATACTCTCACAACAATCTAATAAGAATAAAAAACAAATCTAAACTTTTCATAAAGAAAGACAAAATATCAAAACACACTCAAGAAATTTTCTTGGAAAGATACAAAGATCAAAGACCAAATAGAACAATACAAAGATCTTTAGGCTTCCTTTTAACAACTTTCAAACGATCAGATGAACGAGAAAGTATAAAAAACGAACTCAAAATCTCGAAGAGAAAGAGTGATTTCAAAACAAGGAAATATCTTTAAAGATCCAAACAAAGACCAAAAAAATTAGAAACAAACAATTTGCAAGTTTTATAGAAGACACAAACTGATAGAAAAAGTCTTGAGCAAAATAAGAACCCAAAAAATCACACCCAGCACAGACATCCAACAATTTTTCAACAGAGAGAAAAAATGATGCTCTAGTTGTATAAGCACTAGAGCGCTACAATGCTCCCTAAAGAACTACAGGGGAGCATCGATACTAAAATCAATGCTCTGGCTGTAAAGGAAGAAGGGCACGGGTTTCCAAGAATGAAAAATAATCAACCCAAAAAACAAAAACTCAAGAAGGCTTGATCATCAACCTGTGTAAGATGAATTCAGTACTGATAACACATGTATACAAGAGTAAAAATACACTGAGTAGAATATGAAGATGAGCAAAAGATAAGACAAGACCAAGGAAAGAAACCGAAACTGAAATCTTCGATCCCCAGTGGATTTGCCAATTTTTGTTGTAGGAAAATTTCGCTGCGGACAGGTGAATGTCCTCTTGGATCCTCAAACTCTATGACCAAGACATAAAATACTAACATTAAACACTGACATTCCTTTAAATGTAGCTAAACTATTCAAAGGAAAAAAAGGAATAAATCATGATGTACCTTTTTTCTGAAGTTTGTCCTTGCTTGGTCCAGGTTGAACTAGATCTTCAAGCCCTTTAATGAGTTCTGCAATTCAATAGACAACAAAGAAAATGCATGCTTCCTATTCTACCAAGATTAGTTTAAACTAGATTTATGAAGAAGAGACAAGCCTATGTGAACATACACAAACTTGAAGGAAATAGGCCAAGCATATATTAATGAGAACATAACAAGGTACTTAACACCTGTAGATGCAGATGCAACAACCTCACCAAGTCCTCCTTGTTCAACCCCTTGCTCGAAACAAACATTATCAGAATGACAATAATTTTCACTGATATTATCCCCCTTTTCACCATGAGAAAGCCTCCTTATATAAGCTTTGAGAGGCTCAAACATCTTAGGTATCTTTGGAATAAGTTGAGGATATGAGACCATCAATTATGGGATTTCCCTTAGATCCATTTTATAACTTGGATTCGAGCCAAACTAACTTGGATGATTTCTAGTTGTCCTTAGAGATAAGGGGGATTCCTCCCCAAGATTCTCTAAACATATTGACGCTCCCTTAAATATGGCAACAGAGTGCTATAACACTCCCTAATAAGTGGACAAGGAGCACTAGCGCTCCCTGCATGTGACCAGGGGAGTGTTGATCTCCAAAAATTTGTTTAAGATGATCTTTCTTCAAGGAAAAATGTTTGTAAGATTTGCCAAATTACATGTTTTCCTCTTCTAACAAGTCTTAGAGGGTGTACCAAGTGTTCTTATGACGTCGTCCACAATGCGACACGTGAGGGACGAAAATATGATGTTTGCGACACTTGCGACAAAAGTGAGACACTTATGACACTTATGACAATGACAATGGGACATTATCGAAGTGAGGAATTTTGATGTGTAACAATATTACACCCAAAGAACCCGTTCTTGGACTTGTGTTGGGTGGTGATGCACAGAGGTCAATGACCTTGGGGGGTGTTTGGAGAACTCAGGAAGTGCTTGCAAGCATGTGTAGGCAGGAAGCAACTGACCCTAGCAGAAGAATGCAACCACACTTAAGGAGTTGTTATGTGATGGTAGCATGCTGGGGTCACACTAAACATACCAACATTTTACTTGGCTTCATTGATAGCCGAGATGAACTATCTCTAAGTTATAAAGGGAGATGGGAACAAGTGTTGAGCTTAGAGTTCATATTCCGAGATTGCTCAAAGCTAAGAGTCAGTGAGAAGATTGTTTCACTACAAGAACAAGTGATCCAAAACCAAAGCTAGAGCCATAGCCAAGGACCAAATCTAGTAGCTAGAGCCATGTGCAAGAGCCAAAGCTAGAGTTAAAGCTCTAGCTAGTAGCCAACATCATATCCACATTCCACAGAAGTAGGCAACCCTGATCCAAATTGGTTTTCTAGATATTTTGGAGACCAAAAAGCCTCTCAACATGGAGGTGTGATCCGAAAGGTGTGATCCGAAATGGATCTAGATTGAAGACTGGATAAGGCTCAGTACCTGCAAAAAAAATTGACAATCAAAATGCATGACGTAAGCCACGTAAAACAATGCAAGTTTACATGGAATAAGCCAAACAATGATATAACTAAAAAGTTAAAGAAAATAATTAAAATGAAAATGAGAGAAGGCTAAGGAAAAGGAAATGAAGAGCCATGGATGTTGGCCTTCCCTTACCCCCTAGCTCTCCATATTTATTCACTCTTGCTCATACTCAAAGGGATTTTTTCGAAGGAGGAGGAGAGCATTGTAAGTTGCAAACTTGCAGAAAGAAGGATATCAAGCACGATTCATTGGTTTTCCCAATTGGGTTCTAAAGTAAAAAAATATTATCTCATTGAGTTAGTTCCTCCGTGTGTTGAATATGGTTAAATTCTCCATTATGTTAAATTGCAACTTGCTGGTTATTTTACTTAATGGCTACTTTGTATCTTGATTATAATTGTTGACAAGATGAGGAGTTGTTTGCTACATATTTCTTTTACTGTGTGTGAGGTATTCTGGAGCACATTGGTGGGGGTGGCTACCAAATCCAATAGTTATCTCTCCTACACCATTGATCAAACTAGATGAAGACAAATCCATGAACCTCATTATAGAGCTGCTAGAAAACTTAATAAATCAAATTTTCTCTCTCTTGGGAGTCATTCTCTCTCTTTAGGTGAATTCTATTTCCTACTTGTTGTATTCAAGTGCCCACACAAAGTTTTCTCTTGATGTGTGTATTCAATCTTTGTTGGGACGTTTCTCCGTGAACTAGGCCACGTTTTTCCTTGCTGGGGTGAAATTGACCTTCGTTGGGTGTCCATTTGAGTGCTGGGGTGAATTCCATTGTTGTTGGGCATCTAATTCATTTTTTGGGTTGAACTTGTCTCCCCTGGGTGCTTAATTTGTTACCTGGGCGTTTGAATGGTTTGTTGGGTCGAACTTATCTCCCCTAGGCACTTGATTTGTTACTTGGGCGTTTAAATTATTTGTTGGTTGAGTCCACTTGATTTAATATAAACTCGAAAACGTTTTGCAGTGAGAAAGTAATAACAACAAGAGAGGGAATCAAATCACTCCCATGGGTTTGATAAGAATGAGAACAAGAATCTCAAAAGAGAAATGGCTTTGAAAATTTCTCCCAGAGTGCTCATCACTTAGCAAGAATACCTTATACGTTTTTTTGTTGTCTAAGAACATCCTCTTCAAAAATCTAGCAACCAGATATCATAACGTATCATTTTTCTAAATTTCCACTTAGAAATGTGAACCCTAGCGTACTGAGAGTCCCCATGCTCTTTCCATTAGTTGCTATAGGTATGAGAGCTATCCTCTATATACCTCATAGAACATACTATGTTTCATTGGTTGGTCACCATGCGAAAACCCTAACCTTAATTTATGAGCATCCAAATGTATGGTTTACTATCTAAACACTCCTACTCACGAACCCTAACTCCAGGGTGTCCAAGGAACATTTTGTTGATTTTCCAAGTGTTCCAATTTTCCTCCCTTGGTCAATTATGTACCCATACTCCAATCTCATTTTCTCATGTTTGGATGTTGTCTTGAGTGCCCACCAATTGCTGATACATATAATTTATTTCCACTGACCTCACTGTCTAATTAGACATTGAATCATATGTGAAGCAGACTAGTAACACCTCTGCACAATAGGTTTGGTTGTTGAGCATAACTATTGTCGTTTGAATGAGGGGGTAGTTAAGTGAAAGGTATTGTGTATACTGAGTGGACAATGAATAACCAATGAATTGAATAATTGGGTGACTGAGTTAGTAAGGATAGTTCCCCCACCTAGATCATTGCTATTAGATGAGTGTAGGGCATAAGACTGGGCCTCCAGAAGGCAGAGAAACCTATGAAAGCCTCAGAGATAGAACTGAGGTAGATAACATAAATAGTTCGGCATAGGTATTCGTGTTGGTGAAGTGAGTGGGATATGAGCACCTCGATTACAGATCACGAAAGGTGCCACAAATATGGAATCTCATTGAATCCGAAGAAGCCAATATTTGGCTTATTGAAGGGAAGTTTCTTGGTCACATTGTTTCGAAGGATAGGGTAAAGGTCGATCCTAAGTGAATAAAGGGAATTAAATAAATCACTCTACCCCATAATTAGAAGGCTTTGCAATCATTTTTTGGAAAAATCAAACCAAGTTGCTAAAAAAGGATGTAGATTTCAAGTGGGACGAAGACAGTAAGATGTATTTTGAAATCATCAAAGACGTGATCATAAAGTCCTCAGTACTGGTAAGTCCATATTATTCAAATAATTTTCATTTTTTTTCTTTTGCTTCTAACGATACAATTGTAGGTTTGTTACTACAAAAGAATTATCAAGGTGAAGGAAAACCCATCACCTTTATGATTAAATTTCTTAGGGATGCATGATTAAAATACACAATTGTGGAAAAGCAAGTGTATGATTTGGTCAAATCATTGAAGCATTTTCGAACCTATATTGGGTATTCTAAGGTAATTGCATATGTTCCCCATCCAACTGTAAAATATATTTTATCTCAACAACATTGTTTGGGAACTAGAGGCAAGTGGGTAGCTAGGATTCATGATTATGATTTGGAAATTAATCCCACTCAGTTGATCAAAGGTAGAGGATTGGCCCAAATGATGGTTGAAGGGAATGAAGTTGCTTTTGGATTGAAGGACAAGTCACACCCTATGACTTCTGTGGTGATCAAAGAATTAGAACATCATGATTGGTATAAATATATCATCTACTATCTTAAGAAACTCACAAGTCCAAGGCACCTTTCGGATCATAAGAAAAGATATTTAAGATTGAAGGCTTCCAAGTATTGTTTCATCAACCAAGGCCTTAGATAGAGAAATTTGGATGGATTGATTCTCATATGTGTCAACCCTAAAGAAGCAAAGAAGTTAATGGATGAGTTTCAGAAACGATTATGTGGTAGACATAATGCAACAAAGACCACCACTCACAAGATTATAAGAGGTGGTTACTATTGGTCTACCATATTTTCAGATGTACAAAAGCTTGTAGCTCTTCCTTTACAACTAGTGATAGTGGAATCACCCTTCCAACAATGGGGCCTTGATTTTATTGGTGAAGGATAACTCCAACAATGGTGGCATATGGATTCTCATGGCTACGAATTACTTCTCCAAATGGGTTGAATCCATACCAACCAAGAATGTTATAGATAAGGTTGTCAAGATTTCTTGGAAGAAAGAATCATCACTTGTTTCAAAGTACCATCAAGTATTACCATCGACAATGCCAACGCTTTTATTTATGCAAAATTTTCAACCTTTTTTTTATTATGGCATTGTCCTATCCCACTCTTCTAACCAATACCCTCAAGAAAATGGTCTTTCCATGTCAAGTAACAAGAATTTGATGACCATTATCAATAAGACAATGGGGGACAACAAGAAAAGTTGGGATAGAAAGATAAAGTATGCTCTATGGGATGATAGGATAACTAAGAAATATTCCACTAGACAGAGAAATTTTGAGTTAGTGTACGAGATGGATGTAACATTGCCAGTTCACCTAAAGATCCTGATTTATAAGATAATGCAATAGTTCTCCTCCGATCCAAATGCA
>JZKD02S2355822.1:11062-30929 GCA_000966675.3 Picea glauca | reverse complement strand
GGAGGATTTCTCCTGAAGTTGGGATCTCATATTTGAGGGGCAGGTTGGTTTTCTCTATGTGGGTTCCTATCAGTGATTTCTAACCTCTCCATCATTCTCTCCATGGTTCTAACCAAAGAATCTATTTTAGCATATGTAATGAAGGTGGAAGGTTCTTCCTTGATTGTGACTCTCCTTTTTTTTCTTTGCCTATATCTCCTAGCTAATAGGTTTGCTTCAACACTCACAACACATTTATGCATATCTTCCAGAGTGGCATAGTTTCTTTCTCTCAATTGGTAGGACATATCAGCATCAAATCCATCAGGGAACTTGATCAAGGTCATACCTTGAGGAGGTTTGATATCAGCAGGGATTGCATTATAGATATTATTAAAACGAGTGCAATAGTGATGTACAACTTCCCCTTTGTTTCTTATGATATTTTCATATTCAGATAAAATTTTGAGAGGGTTTTTCCTTACCTCCCATCTATTGAGAAAGGATCGGTGAAAAGAAGCAATATCAACAATGCTAGTAGAAGGTAATGCTTTAAACCATTTCTTAACATCACCAGTTAAACTTTGTGCAAAGATTCTCATTTGGAAATTTGCCTCATCAACTTCCTGTAAATCGAAGAAGTCATTCATTTTATCCATGTGTTGTTATGCATTAAGGGCTCCAGTGCCATCAAACTGAGGAATCTTGGTTTGATAGTCATGGGGCATGTTATGTAAGGGATAAGCTAACACCAAGGGAGCATGTCTTGCTTCCATTATTGGTGGAGGAGGTTGGATGACAACTTGTATGATTGTTGGAGAAGTGACAAAAGATGTGGAGGAAGTAGGGCTAGGAGGTACAAAATGAGTTATTTGAGGATTGATAGAAGCTGGAGTGATAGAAAGGGAAGAAATATCAACAGACTATTGGAAATGGGATTTATACAATGCTTGGTCAAGATTTGATGCTAGATCTTGTAGTTTATAAAACTCTTGAAGGATATGTTGATCAAAATCTATTCAAAAAGAGAGTATTTTAGGGGTTATAAGTTGGAGGATGGTTTGATCTAGTACTATTTCATCCACAAAGATATCAGATTTGGTTCTAAAAAGGCTATGCTCGAAAGGTAGGTCAAACTCAATGTCTTGGATTGTCACAAGCTTATCTGGAAGAGAAGTGGCCCTAGGAAGAGGACTGCTACTCCCTTGACTTTCTGTTGTATTTCTTTTTCTGATTTCTTTTTCTGGATTATCTACTACTTTTACAGGTTCTGGATCAGGGTGAGATCTGCTGTGAATTCTTTTTGGATCCAGAACTTTAAACTTTAAGAAATCTAATTTAATATGTAGAAATTTCAACAACCTCTGAACATTTATCTCTTGAAAGTTTGATCTTTGATTGTTCAGAAATAATTTTTTCTCGTCTAGGGAAGACAATTCATAAAGTTGGAAATTTTGTTCAGTTCCTCAGTATGGTCACCACTATGTTAGCACTCTATAATTCCCAGAGGTTGTCAAGGGTAGAATAAATTGACAGAGGTAACTTACCAAAACCACTTTTGAAACTGGGATCTAGCCCTGCTAGTTTCAGAGAGGGATCTCTCTGTATGATTTAGATTTGTTTAGGTTTTATATATTAGGCTAGTTAAGATAGTTTGAATTTGTTTGTTTGTTTATAAAATCTGGGTGAAGAAATGCATTAAAATTCCATTAGGCTATGGGGTCTGTATTAAAGATCAAAATCAAATGCATCTTTTATGAGGTTCTTTCACAGGGAAAGGTAGTGAGACCATTGGATCTATTGGAATTAAATGGGGTGAATAAGACAGAAAATGATGTGAGAGTCCATTGAGTAAAGAAGAAATCAAGAATTTCTCTACTTAACTCTAGATGAAGAACATATAGACCATTAAAAGACCAGAAATAGAGTGTACCGAACAAATTATGTTCTTTAACTTCCTTTTAATGATTAGAAGCTGAAAAACATAATGATCATAGGGAAAAGTAAAACATTTAATAGAGAAAGATAAACACCACCAACGATCAAACACGAGAATCCTATAAATAGCATTTTTATTACTAGTCGATCCTTTTGAAACAATTACACAAATAGCTCCTTGGGTGAAAAAATAAACCCTCAATACTTTGAAGTGAGAAGTATTTATACAATAGTTACATCTGATCCTGTCACTAATGACTAGGATATTGTGGAGAAAAATCTAACTAACTAGATTACAAATTACAAAATAATAGAAATGTTGCTAATCTATTTGAATCCTTGGTGCCGATTCTAGGGGAAGTAGTTGATGATTCATCACTTTGAATTGATTGTCTGCTCCATGCTGACCTGGAAATACACATCACCTTTACTCAAGTAAAGAACACATGTCTTCCCTTCTCTTTTGACTAGGGATGGAAACCTTGTGTAACTTTCTGTATATTTTGTCCATCTCAGTGTACTTGGAAAAAGTAGGCTTTGTGATAATAATGTGCTTTATCTCATGTTGGATGCTCAAGTCCAACTGTAATGTTTCTAATAAATCCTTACTAGTAATGCTTCCTTGTATACCTACAAATTTAGAACCATCCTTTTCCACTGTGTTGATCTTCTTCTTGTAATCTGACAGAGTAATGAGCTTGTCATTTATTACTAGCAGTCCAGGGAGTCCCTTCTTGTGTAGCATTTCAACCTTGCTGAAAAATCTCGGCACTCCAATGTCCGTCATCTAATATTTCTCCTCTAGCTGCAACATCAATCCTTTCTTGGTCAAGACCTTCTTGACCTCAAGGATAGTCTATGTTATGTCTTCAGTTTCCAATGCTTCTAACTCCTTCTTGGTCTTGGAGTTTAGGAAACTTATGAGCTCGGTGGCCTCTGTAGGATTCTCCCCCAATTCTTCCCTTATCTTTCCAATTGCTTCTCTAGCCTTCTGCACTAGTTCATGTTGTTCAAAAACTATTTGTATGAATGGTTGTATCTTTGCCATGGATTTGCTGATGTCCATCCAAATTTTTTCCTTGGCTTCAAATAATTTTTTGGCCATGAAAGTCTCCTTCTACAACTTTTGTAGTTGTTGATTGAGTCTCTGAACTTTATGCATATTTGCATGATAATTGGACTGAAACATGTAATTCATTTCTTGGAGTTTTTTCACCTCTTCTTGTAATTTTATGATTTCGTCTCCTTGAAGGGACATTTCTTCCATTGACTTTACCAACTTCTCATAAGCATCTGGAACTTTCACTGGAATGACCGATGGAATTTCTGTTGCTATGGATAATGCTTCTATACTAACTCCAGTGAGAGGAACGACATCCAGTTGGATAAAATCCATCTGCGCACTCTGTTCTTTCTCTTTAACCAACTTGTCTAACTCAGCCTCCATCTGTTTTAACTATGTATTCTGCTTCATTATCAATTTCAACATCTCCTCTTTGTGGCCTTCACTTTCAGCTATTTCCTTTTCCTGTGAATCCTCAGTGGCTGGAAGTTTCAATTGTTTTATCAAGGAGGCTATGTCAACATTTTTGTTCTTTAGTAACTCTTTAGTTGCCTTGACATTAGAAGGGTCATAACCAATCTTCAACACCAACTTCGTCGGGGATTTGATTTTATTATCTTTGGCCAAAGAGGATGTATTTTCCAGCTTCAACTGATATTGGACATTATTTAGAGACACTTGCAATTTTTCCGCAGTCAATGATGTATTTTTCAAGGTGGGGAAAATCATCTCCCCTGTTTGCCTATGCATTTCCATTTGGTCTGTTGGATGGTCCTCCTTCACATCAAACTCAAAGGTTGTTTTCTTATAGTCGAAAGTTGTCTTGGGGTGAGGGACATGTGCTTGTAGTAATTCCATGTGCATCATCCCCTTCTCTATGTCAAATGCAGACAATAATCTATGTTGGGTTGTGGATGTATGCTTCCAAAACTAGGCATATGTGTTGCTATTCAGAAGTTCATTCTTACACTTGATCATTTTGTATTTTTCAAAAATGCTTGATCATGTTGGCTCATGAGAGGACTCAAATGACAGTGTAGTGTCTCCTTGCATCTTGGAGGAGGATGTGGACACTATGTGTTGACTTCCTGAGAAGTTTGAGGAATGTGGTCCCTCCATGATTATGGTGGACTATGTTTCTCCTTCTCTGAATCTATCTGGTGTGTGGCTAGTTTTAGGGCTCTTCCTATAAACTTGAAAAACGTCAGTTGACACCTCTATGACTGAAGGTGAAACCTCTTTCCTAGAAATTTTTTTGGTTTTCACCTGAGGGGTGCCGGTATGTGAAGTGTTGACAAGGGAAGTTTGTTCTTCTGTCTCCAACAATGTATTTTCCTACCAATCTATCTGATTCATAAAATTTTCTACTTCAAGATTTTTCATATGAGTATAAGGAGAGTTCTTTTGTTTGAGTCTGATTTGTGATATAATACCAAACATGTCATAATTCCATGTGAAGATTAGACTAAAGTTCATTTGTTTCAAGAGGTTGTTAGCCTCTTCTCCTACAACTCTGTTGTTTCATATGAAAGAACCAATTTGGATCTTAATCCTAAGTTGTTGTTTCTTATTAAGTGATAAAACGTGTGTGGCATCACAATTTATCATCTGTCTAATATATTCCAATGAAAAGATCCTATCAGGGAGGTATTTTGGCAATTTATATGGCGGAAATTCACACCCATATACTCCGATCACCATATGGTTTTGGTAAAGATACCAGTCTCTTGTTTTGGCCAAGTTAGATAGATGAATAATTATCTGGACTTCCTCATTTATTCTTGGTTCCATTCTGCTGCTGAGAATTAACACCACTAGATGATAAAACTGATCTATGAAGTCTCTGAAGCTGAATTCAGTGGAATTTTTACTCACTAGTGAGGCCCATGAAGTCACTGATTGAGGATTTCCATCCTGATCCAATTTCTGGAGAGTGCAGGAGAATATTTCCACATGGAAGAAAAGGAACAAGTACACCAACACTAAGGAGTACCTGAACATTCCCTCTGTTGAGAACTTGAAGAGTTGTTCATGTATATTGTCAACCAGAAACTAACTAAAATCAAACTAGACTGTAGCTTTCTCCTCTATGGAGAAGATGGATATAAAAACCAGGATAAGTTCATCTACTCATTCATCAGAAAAATATCCTAACATGCAACAGAGGGTGGAAATGATTTGGTTGGCTCTGACTGAGAAAATGGAAGACAGATAGGGAGGGTTTTTACTAGGCAACTATGCATCTTCTGGTAGGAATATTTTGAAGATTTGGGCTCTTTGGGGGAATCTGTGTTTTTGATAGAGTTCATTTAGGATTTCTATGGAGAACGGGCCGACAGAATCAATTATGGGGATCTGCAACATCTAGTTTATTGAATCAGGGGTAATGGTGAACATAGTTTCACCTGACGAAGACACGATGGCCCTTTGGTCGGGAAGATAATGGGCTTGACACTTAAGGGAAAAATATATGAAGTGATAGGTTTGGGGAAACATGTATAATGGTAGATTGGACTCCCAGAGTCCAATCTCGTCACTCTGGTCTAAGAAAATGTCTTTTAGACAGAAGTCTAATTCAAAGAAATCGAATTCACACTTCGTCTCTACAACTTTGTAATCTTTGTCAGCCATGGGAATGTGGTACAAGCCGATGGGAGGAGGAATAAAAGGGTTTTTGGCAGTTTCAACGTGTTTGGTTTTGGGTGCCATAGCTTAACGGAGATCTGAAGGTGAAAATAATATTCATTGTAATTACTTGGTTTAATGCTACCTATCGATGGTGTGCCTGGGTGATGATTGGCTTGAAAAATGGAGTCAACGCTTTGTCTACAATGTCTGGATCAATGAATAGTGTGGTAATGGGGAAGAAACAGGGTTAAACGGTGCAGGGGGGTGTCTGTTATGGCCCAGGTGGTGACTGGACGATTAACGGTTACGAGGGATGTCATTGATTGGCCAATGCGTAGAGGAGTGTGACATGGATGCCATTGATTGGCCAACGGGTAGATATGAGTGTGACATGTGACAGGGTAGTGGGGTACGATGGCGGAGTGAGGTGGGGGGTATTTAATGAATGATTAAGTAGGTTCCCGGAGGGGGGGTAGGTGGTAAGAAAAAATGATCATGGGGTGTCCAGTAATATATGGGAGTGAAACATCGCAAGGGGCCCACATTGGGAAACCACTTATCCCAGACCCCCCCACCCCACCGTTAAAGGCAGAAAGGTCAGGGGGTCCGAAAATCTCTTTTATCTATTGATCTGGGCACTGCTTGATCAACCGTTGAAAATTGTGCGCCCTTTAGTCACAAATCGAGAAAAGGTCAAATCCCGATAGAACTTAGGATAAAAATCATGTTGTGGGTAGCACTAGGCTTCCCCTTATTTATTTTTTCACCAAGGGGTCATTTCCAAAAGTAAATACTTCAAATTAACTCAAAATAAAAGGTATTTTCAACCATTTTTGGAACTCTTTATTGAAATAAACCATGCTAACCTAACTCCTATTATAATCACCTAACACATTAATCCATCTTAGACTGTTGGATCAATAATTACTCTAACCTAAGATATTTGGCCAAGATTAGACTNGGAGGATTTCTCCTGAAGTTGGGATCTCATATTTGAGGGGCAGGTTGGTTTTCTCTATGTGGGTTCCTATCAGTGATTTCTAACCTCTCCATCATTCTCTCCATGGTTCTAACCAAAGAATCTATTTTAGCATATGTAATGAAGGTGGAAGGTTCTTCCTTGATTGTGACTCTCCTTTTTTTTCTTTGCCTATATCTCCTAGCTAATAGGTTTGCTTCAACACTCACAACACATTTATGCATATCTTCCAGAGTGGCATAGTTTCTTTCTCTCAATTGGTAGGACATATCAGCATCAAATCCATCAGGGAACTTGATCAAGGTCATACCTTGAGGAGGTTTGATATCAGCAGGGATTGCATTATAGATATTATTAAAACGAGTGCAATAGTGATGTACAACTTCCCCTTTGTTTCTTATGATATTTTCATATTCAGATAAAATTTTGAGAGGGTTTTTCCTTACCTCCCATCTATTGAGAAAGGATCGGTGAAAAGAAGCAATATCAACAATGCTAGTAGAAGGTAATGCTTTAAACCATTTCTTAACATCACCAGTTAAACTTTGTGCAAAGATTCTCATTTGGAAATTTGCCTCATCAACTTCCTGTAAATCGAAGAAGTCATTCATTTTATCCATGTGTTGTTATGCATTAAGGGCTCCAGTGCCATCAAACTGAGGAATCTTGGTTTGATAGTCATGGGGCATGTTATGTAAGGGATAAGCTAACACCAAGGGAGCATGTCTTGCTTCCATTATTGGTGGAGGAGGTTGGATGACAACTTGTATGATTGTTGGAGAAGTGACAAAAGATGTGGAGGAAGTAGGGCTAGGAGGTACAAAATGAGTTATTTGAGGATTGATAGAAGCTGGAGTGATAGAAAGGGAAGAAATATCAACAGACTATTGGAAATGGGATTTATACAATGCTTGGTCAAGATTTGATGCTAGATCTTGTAGTTTATAAAACTCTTGAAGGATATGTTGATCAAAATCTATTCAAAAAGAGAGTATTTTAGGGGTTATAAGTTGGAGGATGGTTTGATCTAGTACTATTTCATCCACAAAGATATCAGATTTGGTTCTAAAAAGGCTATGCTCGAAAGGTAGGTCAAACTCAATGTCTTGGATTGTCACAAGCTTATCTGGAAGAGAAGTGGCCCTAGGAAGAGGACTGCTACTCCCTTGACTTTCTGTTGTATTTCTTTTTCTGATTTCTTTTTCTGGATTATCTACTACTTTTACAGGTTCTGGATCAGGGTGAGATCTGCTGTGAATTCTTTTTGGATCCAGAACTTTAAACTTTAAGAAATCTAATTTAATATGTAGAAATTTCAACAACCTCTGAACATTTATCTCTTGAAAGTTTGATCTTTGATTGTTCAGAAATAATTTTTTCTCGTCTAGGGAAGACAATTCATAAAGTTGGAAATTTTGTTCAGTTCCTCAGTATGGTCACCACTATGTTAGCACTCTATAATTCCCAGAGGTTGTCAAGGGTAGAATAAATTGACAGAGGTAACTTACCAAAACCACTTTTGAAACTGGGATCTAGCCCTGCTAGTTTCAGAGAGGGATCTCTCTGTATGATTTAGATTTGTTTAGGTTTTATATATTAGGCTAGTTAAGATAGTTTGAATTTGTTTGTTTGTTTATAAAATCTGGGTGAAGAAATGCATTAAAATTCCATTAGGCTATGGGGTCTGTATTAAAGATCAAAATCAAATGCATCTTTTATGAGGTTCTTTCACAGGGAAAGGTAGTGAGACCATTGGATCTATTGGAATTAAATGGGGTGAATAAGACAGAAAATGATGTGAGAGTCCATTGAGTAAAGAAGAAATCAAGAATTTCTCTACTTAACTCTAGATGAAGAACATATAGACCATTAAAAGACCAGAAATAGAGTGTACCGAACAAATTATGTTCTTTAACTTCCTTTTAATGATTAGAAGCTGAAAAACATAATGATCATAGGGAAAAGTAAAACATTTAATAGAGAAAGATAAACACCACCAACGATCAAACACGAGAATCCTATAAATAGCATTTTTATTACTAGTCGATCCTTTTGAAACAATTACACAAATAGCTCCTTGGGTGAAAAAATAAACCCTCAATACTTTGAAGTGAGAAGTATTTATACAATAGTTACATCTGATCCTGTCACTAATGACTAGGATATTGTGGAGAAAAATCTAACTAACTAGATTACAAATTACAAAATAATAGAAATGTTGCTAATCTATTTGAATCCTTGGTGCCGATTCTAGGGGAAGTAGTTGATGATTCATCACTTTGAATTGATTGTCTGCTCCATGCTGACCTGGAAATACACATCACCTTTACTCAAGTAAAGAACACATGTCTTCCCTTCTCTTTTGACTAGGGATGGAAACCTTGTGTAACTTTCTGTATATTTTGTCCATCTCAGTGTACTTGGAAAAAGTAGGCTTTGTGATAATAATGTGCTTTATCTCATGTTGGATGCTCAAGTCCAACTGTAATGTTTCTAATAAATCCTTACTAGTAATGCTTCCTTGTATACCTACAAATTTAGAACCATCCTTTTCCACTGTGTTGATCTTCTTCTTGTAATCTGACAGAGTAATGAGCTTGTCATTTATTACTAGCAGTCCAGGGAGTCCCTTCTTGTGTAGCATTTCAACCTTGCTGAAAAATCTCGGCACTCCAATGTCCGTCATCTAATATTTCTCCTCTAGCTGCAACATCAATCCTTTCTTGGTCAAGACCTTCTTGACCTCAAGGATAGTCTATGTTATGTCTTCAGTTTCCAATGCTTCTAACTCCTTCTTGGTCTTGGAGTTTAGGAAACTTATGAGCTCGGTGGCCTCTGTAGGATTCTCCCCCAATTCTTCCCTTATCTTTCCAATTGCTTCTCTAGCCTTCTGCACTAGTTCATGTTGTTCAAAAACTATTTGTATGAATGGTTGTATCTTTGCCATGGATTTGCTGATGTCCATCCAAATTTTTTCCTTGGCTTCAAATAATTTTTTGGCCATGAAAGTCTCCTTCTACAACTTTTGTAGTTGTTGATTGAGTCTCTGAACTTTATGCATATTTGCATGATAATTGGACTGAAACATGTAATTCATTTCTTGGAGTTTTTTCACCTCTTCTTGTAATTTTATGATTTCGTCTCCTTGAAGGGACATTTCTTCCATTGACTTTACCAACTTCTCATAAGCATCTGGAACTTTCACTGGAATGACCGATGGAATTTCTGTTGCTATGGATAATGCTTCTATACTAACTCCAGTGAGAGGAACGACATCCAGTTGGATAAAATCCATCTGCGCACTCTGTTCTTTCTCTTTAACCAACTTGTCTAACTCAGCCTCCATCTGTTTTAACTATGTATTCTGCTTCATTATCAATTTCAACATCTCCTCTTTGTGGCCTTCACTTTCAGCTATTTCCTTTTCCTGTGAATCCTCAGTGGCTGGAAGTTTCAATTGTTTTATCAAGGAGGCTATGTCAACATTTTTGTTCTTTAGTAACTCTTTAGTTGCCTTGACATTAGAAGGGTCATAACCAATCTTCAACACCAACTTCGTCGGGGATTTGATTTTATTATCTTTGGCCAAAGAGGATGTATTTTCCAGCTTCAACTGATATTGGACATTATTTAGAGACACTTGCAATTTTTCCGCAGTCAATGATGTATTTTTCAAGGTGGGGAAAATCATCTCCCCTGTTTGCCTATGCATTTCCATTTGGTCTGTTGGATGGTCCTCCTTCACATCAAACTCAAAGGTTGTTTTCTTATAGTCGAAAGTTGTCTTGGGGTGAGGGACATGTGCTTGTAGTAATTCCATGTGCATCATCCCCTTCTCTATGTCAAATGCAGACAATAATCTATGTTGGGTTGTGGATGTATGCTTCCAAAACTAGGCATATGTGTTGCTATTCAGAAGTTCATTCTTACACTTGATCATTTTGTATTTTTCAAAAATGCTTGATCATGTTGGCTCATGAGAGGACTCAAATGACAGTGTAGTGTCTCCTTGCATCTTGGAGGAGGATGTGGACACTATGTGTTGACTTCCTGAGAAGTTTGAGGAATGTGGTCCCTCCATGATTATGGTGGACTATGTTTCTCCTTCTCTGAATCTATCTGGTGTGTGGCTAGTTTTAGGGCTCTTCCTATAAACTTGAAAAACGTCAGTTGACACCTCTATGACTGAAGGTGAAACCTCTTTCCTAGAAATTTTTTTGGTTTTCACCTGAGGGGTGCCGGTATGTGAAGTGTTGACAAGGGAAGTTTGTTCTTCTGTCTCCAACAATGTATTTTCCTACCAATCTATCTGATTCATAAAATTTTCTACTTCAAGATTTTTCATATGAGTATAAGGAGAGTTCTTTTGTTTGAGTCTGATTTGTGATATAATACCAAACATGTCATAATTCCATGTGAAGATTAGACTAAAGTTCATTTGTTTCAAGAGGTTGTTAGCCTCTTCTCCTACAACTCTGTTGTTTCATATGAAAGAACCAATTTGGATCTTAATCCTAAGTTGTTGTTTCTTATTAAGTGATAAAACGTGTGTGGCATCACAATTTATCATCTGTCTAATATATTCCAATGAAAAGATCCTATCAGGGAGGTATTTTGGCAATTTATATGGCGGAAATTCACACCCATATACTCCGATCACCATATGGTTTTGGTAAAGATACCAGTCTCTTGTTTTGGCCAAGTTAGATAGATGAATAATTATCTGGACTTCCTCATTTATTCTTGGTTCCATTCTGCTGCTGAGAATTAACACCACTAGATGATAAAACTGATCTATGAAGTCTCTGAAGCTGAATTCAGTGGAATTTTTACTCACTAGTGAGGCCCATGAAGTCACTGATTGAGGATTTCCATCCTGATCCAATTTCTGGAGAGTGCAGGAGAATATTTCCACATGGAAGAAAAGGAACAAGTACACCAACACTAAGGAGTACCTGAACATTCCCTCTGTTGAGAACTTGAAGAGTTGTTCATGTATATTGTCAACCAGAAACTAACTAAAATCAAACTAGACTGTAGCTTTCTCCTCTATGGAGAAGATGGATATAAAAACCAGGATAAGTTCATCTACTCATTCATCAGAAAAATATCCTAACATGCAACAGAGGGTGGAAATGATTTGGTTGGCTCTGACTGAGAAAATGGAAGACAGATAGGGAGGGTTTTTACTAGGCAACTATGCATCTTCTGGTAGGAATATTTTGAAGATTTGGGCTCTTTGGGGGAATCTGTGTTTTTGATAGAGTTCATTTAGGATTTCTATGGAGAACGGGCCGACAGAATCAATTATGGGGATCTGCAACATCTAGTTTATTGAATCAGGGGTAATGGTGAACATAGTTTCACCTGACGAAGACACGATGGCCCTTTGGTCGGGAAGATAATGGGCTTGACACTTAAGGGAAAAATATATGAAGTGATAGGTTTGGGGAAACATGTATAATGGTAGATTGGACTCCCAGAGTCCAATCTCGTCACTCTGGTCTAAGAAAATGTCTTTTAGACAGAAGTCTAATTCAAAGAAATCGAATTCACACTTCGTCTCTACAACTTTGTAATCTTTGTCAGCCATGGGAATGTGGTACAAGCCGATGGGAGGAGGAATAAAAGGGTTTTTGGCAGTTTCAACGTGTTTGGTTTTGGGTGCCATAGCTTAACGGAGATCTGAAGGTGAAAATAATATTCATTGTAATTACTTGGTTTAATGCTACCTATCGATGGTGTGCCTGGGTGATGATTGGCTTGAAAAATGGAGTCAACGCTTTGTCTACAATGTCTGGATCAATGAATAGTGTGGTAATGGGGAAGAAACAGGGTTAAACGGTGCAGGGGGGTGTCTGTTATGGCCCAGGTGGTGACTGGACGATTAACGGTTACGAGGGATGTCATTGATTGGCCAATGCGTAGAGGAGTGTGACATGGATGCCATTGATTGTCCAACGGGTAGATATGAGTGTGACATGTGACAAGGTAGTGGGGTACGATGGAGGAGTGAGGTGGGGGGTATTTAATGAATGATTAGGCAGGTTCCCGGAGGGGGGGTAGGTGGTAAGAAAAAATGAGCGTGGGGTGTCCAGTAATATATGGGAGTGAAACGTCGCAAGGGGACCACATTGGGAAACCACTTATCCCAGACCCCCCCACCCCACCGTTAAAGGCAGAAAGGTCATGGGGTCCGAAAATCTCTTTTAGCTATTGATCTGGGCACCGCTTGATCAACCGTTGAAAATTGTGCGCCCTTTAGTCACAAATCGAGAAAAGGTCAAATCCCGATAGAACTTAGGATAAAAATCATGTTGTGGGTAGCACTAGGCTTCCCCTTATTTATTTTTTCACCAAGGGGTCATTTCCAAAAGTAAATACTTCAAATTAACTCAAAATAAAAGGTATTTTCAACCATTTTTGGAACTCTTTATTGAAATAAACCATGCTAACCTAACTCCTATTATAATCACCTAACACATTAATCCATCTTAGACTGTTGGATCAATAATTACTCTAACCTAAGATATTTGGCCAAGATTAGACTNCAGAAATAGTAAGAGAAGAAGTATTACCCTCGAACCCTGTGAAAGAGCCTCAACAGTGAGAAGTTACTATGTTGAGTACATATAAGAATAAGAATGGAAAGAGGAACCTAGTAACTCAGATCGTAGGGAAGAAGGCTAGAAAGCTCAGTAAGAAGAAAGAAAAGTTAGAAAAATTGCAGGAAGTTCCAGAGAGGACTTCATAGAAATATGGCTTGTAGAACTTGAACCTCATCGGAATAGCATAATAGTGCAGACTGACACTTCTCCATGATGAATCAATATGACCATTAGAGGTGTCCCGACCATTTGAATGACGCTCCAGAACGACTAGAAATGCAGTTATTGCTGGAATGTTTGCCATTGTACTGCTGGGACCGTTCCATAACAGATGGAATAGCATTGATTGAGGCATTACTGCTCATTGGATGAGTCTGTTATGATGTTATCTATTTAACCCATCAAATGTCTTACCCGGGACACTTTTGTGAATTGAGATTATTCGAGCCCACAAAGAAATAATTGCTTTCGCACAATACTTATTGAGACCTCGTGCTGTGAAGTGTAAGACCATGGCTATGAGTTTCAATTCATCTGGTTGTTGATTCTCATTCCCTTCATTGCTTGGGAGATGCCGGAAGGAGTTATCTTCCTTGAAATCGAGTTGTCCGAACCACTGGCCTCGAAGTTCATGATGCTATGGTATTCGAGCAACATGGTGAAGCAATGGAAGTCTAATGCGGTGTTCCACACCTACTACTTGCAGCTAAAGAGATCCATTGAATCCTCCCTCACATGATGCCAAATACACTACATTGGTTCATTCCATTTGCAAAGTTATGCATAGACAGACATTTCATATACATTACTGCATGCAAGGATGAAACCAAGGAAGAGCTCCAGTCGTACTACAAACTCATCGAGGAATATATGGAGGAAATAACCAAGGAATGTCTTGTAGAATTCCTTGTACCAGTTGAATAGACATAACTCTCCGACCCCGACCTCATCGGAAGTCCTGTAGTCACTCGAGAAGAATATGATGAAACCAACAACAGTAGGAAGAAAAAGAAGGAAGAGGTACAGGAACTGAACAACGCATCAAAGGAGACTTAACTAGATTCACCTGAAGGAGGAGGAGGTGATGAAGTAGACAAATAAGAGGACGAAGGGTAAGAAGAAAAATAGGAATAGGGAAAAGTAACACAACTTAAAGACCCCCTTCCAGAGACTGAAACATCCAATAAAAGAAAGGGTTCACCAAAGAAACCTTCATCGTGGAAGAAGTCAAAAGAAAATAAACCTCCATTTTAGACTGTTCTCACAGTGGATGATATTGACCTCATCATCGTCGTTGTATCAAATACCTCAGAGGATATTTTTCAGTGAAGTGAAGCCAAACAAGAGTCAATGTTTGATAGGATCAAAGTAGAGCTCAAACGGGTACAAAAAGCTCTTTATTCGAGCTGCGCAATGTCTACTACATCGTTATCAGCAAGGGACATAGAAGTAGGAAATGATCTTGCCCAGCTACGCAGATTAGAAGATTCAACAGAAGATCACCTTCATCGGGTCCAGGAAGAAAAAGAACAGGCCACAGAGGCATTGAAGCAAGCAAAAGAGGAAGTCCTAGAGAAATGTCAGGTTGCCTAGCAGGAAAAATATGGCCTCCAGGTGAAGTTTGCAGAGGATAGAGTGCAGATCCAGAAGGAAAAATAAAAGTTGCTCATGGAGCATATTGGTGTTAAAGAAGTAGTTACTAGAGAACTTCGCTTTGTGTCGGGCTTGGCACAGATGGAAGAGGAAACAAATGAGATCCAAGTGGGAAATCTCTCTGAAGCTATCCAACAGCTCCAAGCATGAGTAGCAGAACTGGATTTGCAGGTAGTGTCGAGAACTCCACAGGAAGTGCGAGATCAGAGGGAAGAAACTTCCCGGAGAGTAGTCGAAAGTGTCAATTCATTGGCCTTAGAATGCAAGAACCTTGGCAATCGAAGTGCATAGACCTACGAGTGCCTTGCAGAGGACCCAGAACTAAGGGAATTGGAGTCATAGCTACAGGAGGAAAAGCAAAAAGCAACAATAGTACAAGCATAGTTGAAGCCACTGTGAACAGTCGAGAAGATGAAAAGGTCCCAGGAACAACACACAGTTCAACAACAGGTCCATGCCATCTAGAGTAAAGTCATGGAACTAACCCAGAGACTCCAGCCAGTGCAGGATGAATCTTGCACACTTTTTGAGGAGATTGAGGGACAATGTGCATAGCTAGACCAATTGGTCACCATGGTGGAACAATCCTTGGAAGGACTGGTGACCGAGGAATTCATTCAGGATTTGGATGAGCAGGAGGCCTTGACGAAACAATAGGTTGAGGCATCTTGAGCCAATATTAAGGCCTTCGAAGTAGAGTTTCCCAAATTAGAGTGACTTGGGATGAGTCATAGGTGAGTGTTTGGGGCCTGTTGGCCCTCAACCTAGTTTTGGAAAATCTTGGTCGTGTTTGACCATTTTTGGGACTTCAATAGGCTGGTCAAAGATGAAGCTCTAGGTGAACTGGATATTGCAGTATCTCACCCCTTTTTGCAGGATTTTTGGGTTTAGGGTTTATGTAATAGGTATGGGATGTCGACCCATGGGTCTTACCCATGTTTAGGCCCCATTTATAATGTATAAATAGATATCTAGGCGATGTAAGAACTACTAAATCTAGTAGAATCGACTTAGTGCAGATCTACAGGCTTTGTTCATACTGTGTGTTAAGACTTGCAGAGCTAAGTACAGGTGATTGTAAGAGGCTTTGTGTGCAGACTATGTAAGAAGGCTTTGTGTTGTGACCTAGCTCAGGGAAGGAGGATCTGGAAAAGTGCATGCAGATCTCTTGTCCTATGCAGATTTGGTTTTGTGGCTCTGTGCATGTAAGAATATTGAAATAAGATAATAAAGGAGACAAAGAGTTGGTGGACGTAGCCCCACGCTGGTGGTGAACAATGTATATCCTGTGGTGTGGTTTGTTTGTGTGATTGATGTGATTTATGCTTAGTTTTGTAATCTTTATGAATGTTATATATATCTGATGTAGTAGCTTAGTGTTTAATACCATAAATTAATGCTAGATCTATTGATNCAGAAATAGTAAGAGAAGAAGTATTACCCTCGAACCCTGTGAAAGAGCCTCAACAGTGAGAAGTTACTATGTTGAGTACATATAAGAATAAGAATGGAAAGAGGAACCTAGTAACTCAGATCGTAGGGAAGAAGGCTAGAAAGCTCAGTAAGAAGAAAGAAAAGTTAGAAAAATTGCAGGAAGTTCCAGAGAGGACTTCATAGAAATATGGCTTGTAGAACTTGAACCTCATCGGAATAGCATAATAGTGCAGACTGACACTTCTCCATGATGAATCAATATGACCATTAGAGGTGTCCCGACCATTTGAATGACGCTCCAGAACGACTAGAAATGCAGTTATTGCTGGAATGTTTGCCATTGTACTGCTGGGACCGTTCCATAACAGATGGAATAGCATTGATTGAGGCATTACTGCTCATTGGATGAGTCTGTTATGATGTTATCTATTTAACCCATCAAATGTCTTACCCGGGACACTTTTGTGAATTGAGATTATTCGAGCCCACAAAGAAATAATTGCTTTCGCACAATACTTATTGAGACCTCGTGCTGTGAAGTGTAAGACCATGGCTATGAGTTTCAATTCATCTGGTTGTTGATTCTCATTCCCTTCATTGCTTGGGAGATGCCGGAAGGAGTTATCTTCCTTGAAATCGAGTTGTCCGAACCACTGGCCTCGAAGTTCATGATGCTATGGTATTCGAGCAACATGGTGAAGCAATGGAAGTCTAATGCGGTGTTCCACACCTACTACTTGCAGCTAAAGAGATCCATTGAATCCTCCCTCACATGATGCCAAATACACTACATTGGTTCATTCCATTTGCAAAGTTATGCATAGACAGACATTTCATATACATTACTGCATGCAAGGATGAAACCAAGGAAGAGCTCCAGTCGTACTACAAACTCATCGAGGAATATATGGAGGAAATAACCAAGGAATGTCTTGTAGAATTCCTTGTACCAGTTGAATAGACATAACTCTCCGACCCCGACCTCATCGGAAGTCCTGTAGTCACTCGAGAAGAATATGATGAAACCAACAACAGTAGGAAGAAAAAGAAGGAAGAGGTACAGGAACTGAACAACGCATCAAAGGAGACTTAACTAGATTCACCTGAAGGAGGAGGAGGTGATGAAGTAGACAAATAAGAGGACGAAGGGTAAGAAGAAAAATAGGAATAGGGAAAAGTAACACAACTTAAAGACCCCCTTCCAGAGACTGAAACATCCAATAAAAGAAAGGGTTCACCAAAGAAACCTTCATCGTGGAAGAAGTCAAAAGAAAATAAACCTCCATTTTAGACTGTTCTCACAGTGGATGATATTGACCTCATCATCGTCGTTGTATCAAATACCTCAGAGGATATTTTTCAGTGAAGTGAAGCCAAACAAGAGTCAATGTTTGATAGGATCAAAGTAGAGCTCAAACGGGTACAAAAAGCTCTTTATTCGAGCTGCGCAATGTCTACTACATCGTTATCAGCAAGGGACATAGAAGTAGGAAATGATCTTGCCCAGCTACGCAGATTAGAAGATTCAACAGAAGATCACCTTCATCGGGTCCAGGAAGAAAAAGAACAGGCCACAGAGGCATTGAAGCAAGCAAAAGAGGAAGTCCTAGAGAAATGTCAGGTTGCCTAGCAGGAAAAATATGGCCTCCAGGTGAAGTTTGCAGAGGATAGAGTGCAGATCCAGAAGGAAAAATAAAAGTTGCTCATGGAGCATATTGGTGTTAAAGAAGTAGTTACTAGAGAACTTCGCTTTGTGTCGGGCTTGGCACAGATGGAAGAGGAAACAAATGAGATCCAAGTGGGAAATCTCTCTGAAGCTATCCAACAGCTCCAAGCATGAGTAGCAGAACTGGATTTGCAGGTAGTGTCGAGAACTCCACAGGAAGTGCGAGATCAGAGGGAAGAAACTTCCCGGAGAGTAGTCGAAAGTGTCAATTCATTGGCCTTAGAATGCAAGAACCTTGGCAATCGAAGTGCATAGACCTACGAGTGCCTTGCAGAGGACCCAGAACTAAGGGAATTGGAGTCATAGCTACAGGAGGAAAAGCAAAAAGCAACAATAGTACAAGCATAGTTGAAGCCACTGTGAACAGTCGAGAAGATGAAAAGGTCCCAGGAACAACACACAGTTCAACAACAGGTCCATGCCATCTAGAGTAAAGTCATGGAACTAACCCAGAGACTCCAGCCAGTGCAGGATGAATCTTGCACACTTTTTGAGGAGATTGAGGGACAATGTGCATAGCTAGACCAATTGGTCACCATGGTGGAACAATCCTTGGAAGGACTGGTGACCGAGGAATTCATTCAGGATTTGGATGAGCAGGAGGCCTTGACGAAACAATAGGTTGAGGCATCTTGAGCCAATATTAAGGCCTTCGAAGTAGAGTTTCCCAAATTAGAGTGACTTGGGATGAGTCATAGGTGAGTGTTTGGGGCCTGTTGGCCCTCAACCTAGTTTTGGAAAATCTTGGTCGTGTTTGACCATTTTTGGGACTTCAATAGGCTGGTCAAAGATGAAGCTCTAGGTGAACTGGATATTGCAGTATCTCACCCCTTTTTGCAGGATTTTTGGGTTTAGGGTTTATGTAATAGGTATGGGATGTCGACCCATGGGTCTTACCCATGTTTAGGCCCCATTTATAATGTATAAATAGATATCTAGGCGATGTAAGAACTACTAAATCTAGTAGAATCGACTTAGTGCGGATCTACAGGCTTTGTGCATACTGTGTGTTAAGACTTGCAGAGCTAAGTATAGGCGATTGTAAGAGGCTTTGTGTGTAGAATATGTAAGAAGGCTTTGTGTTGTGACCTAGCTCGGGGAAGGAGGATCTGGAAAAGTGCATGCAGATGTCTTGTCCTATGCAGATTTGGTTTTGTGGCTCTGTGCATGTAAGAATATTGAAATAAGATAATAAAGGAGACAAAGAGTTGGTGGACGTAGCCCCACGCTGGTGGTGAACAATGCATATCCTGTGTTGTGGTTTGTTTGTGTGATTGATGTGATTTATGATTAGTTTTGTACTCTTTATGAATGTTATATATATCTGATGTAGTAGCTTAGTGTTTAATACCATAAATTAATGCTAGATCTATTGATGTTATGTGATGAATGGTTAGATATACTTAGATCTGATTGAATATTGCATTGTTCTGTAATTAGGGTTTTACCTACGATGTGAATAAGGGTTAAAGACTAATGAATGATAACTGCTAAGTGCTTGGTTAAGTATTGTGATCATAGATCTGTGTCTCAGCTAGGTTGTAGACACTTAAGTCCTGCAACCCCCCTACCTCTACCTCAGGTGAGACTTCATCTGCTTTGCAGGTGTTTCTGAAAGGGACGGTAGTTAGGGTTTTTTTGGTGCGTTGTTGAAGCGTTGAACCCCGAGTCTTCCCCTATGCCAAAAACTTAGTAGAATAGAGGCAGGACAACTTATTTTGACCATGAATGGAGATATCCCTTGTCTTATTAACCCTCTGGCTATGCAAAGAATATACGCCGAGGGCAAGATGGAAATAATTTCTACGATAATTTCTATCGATATCTCCAAAACCCCTGGCATCGTGGAGAATGTCTTT
>JZKD02S2355811.1:20753-30929 GCA_000966675.3 Picea glauca | reverse complement strand
AAAAAAATAATGAGTCATATTTACATCAAACAATATTGGGTCCATTACCCAAGCCTTTGTGCTACGGGTCTTTCTTCAAGGGTTGACATCAATGACAACCAACCTTAATCAACAAAATCCCCACTCATTCTCAGGCTGCAAGCACCTGAACGTTTCATCCACCCTAAGAACTATCTCGGGTGAGACTGCACAGTGCATCATGTGTGTTGTGTTACCTTATGGGTTACCAGGAAGGGCGATAGTTTTAAGGAGGGTTTTGTTGGAAACCAAATCAGGACATGAACCTGGGTCAACCCAAGAATTATAGCCAGGACGAAGTAGAAACCCAACTTGTACATAGATACATGAGAAGGAGTATCATGTCTGCAAATTGAAGAAAGATTTCTATGGGCCTAAGTAGGCACCCAGGGCATGATATGTCAAATTAGATAGTTTCATGATGAGCTTAGGCTTTACCAAGAGTAAAGAAGATTCCAACCTTTACTACAATGTTGTGGATGGTGAACCAATGATATTACTATTATATTTGGATGACCTATTTCTAACAGGGAAAGAGAAGCTCATTGTTGAGTGCAAAAGAAATCTTGCATTAGAGTTTGAGATGAAAGACCTGGGTATGATGCATTATTTCTTGGGTCTAGAGGTGTGGCAAAAACCGGATGATATTTTCTTGTGCCAAGGAAAATATGTTGTAGAGATTCTGAAGAGAATCAGAATGATGGATTGTAAATCCATGCCTACACCGATGGTGAAAAATCTAAATTTATTGAGTGATACATCTTCAGAGATAGTGGATGTCACCATGTATAGACATATGATTGGTTCATTGATGTACTTAACGAACACAAGGCCATATATATGTTTTGTAGTGAGCACATTGAGTCAATATATAGTTGTGTCGAGACGTGTTCACTCAATTGCAGCAAAACATGTGATGAGGTAATTGAAAGGTACAATTGACTATGAACTTAGATATGTTTTAGATCATGAGATAAGCCTGCAAGGCTATACTGATTCAGATTGGGCTAGTAGTGTCGCAGAATGGAAGAGTATATCTGGATGTTGCTTCAGTTTGGGATCATTTATGATCTCATGGTTTAGTAGGAATCAAACGAGTGTGGTGCTCAGTACGACTTAGGTAGAGCATATAGTAGTGTGTTCAACTAGCATCGAAGCAGTGTGGCCTCAGAAGTTTATTGTGGGATTGTTTGATCTCGATCTAGAGGCAACTTGTATATGGTGTGACAACCAGAGTTGTGTGAAGTTGTCAAAGAACCCGGTGTTCATGACAAGTCCAACCATATCGATATCAGGTGTCATTATATCATAGATATGGTGCAGAAGGGATCAGTGAAGCTATAGTATGTCACTATAAATGAGAATATAACATATGTGTTGACCAAGCCTATGTCGAGAGTGAAGTTTGTGTACTTCAAAGATAAGATTTGTGTGGTTCAGAAGGGCTTCCCTAGTAAAAGGGAGTGATGAGTTACATATGTGACTCCAAATAGTAGCATGGTATAGTGTGGATAGAAGGTTGTCATGCTCGGGCATTGACCGTGGCATCAGTCAGGATAATGTGTACGTAGATCCTTCAGGGAGAGTGTGTTTTCCTAGTTTAGGAGGCCCAAATGGTTTGTGTGGTTGGAAGCTTCACACAGATCCTTTGGGGAAGGTGTGCCTCCGGGAAAGCTAGAGGTCCAACCTAGTGTGTTGAACGTCTACTACTCCAGTGAAATATTCTAGTAAGAAGGTTTTCTACTCCGATGAAATAGTTTGGTATGCAGCTACTCCAGTGAAATAGTCTGGTACATAGGTCTACTACTCCAGTGAAATAGTCTAGTACGCAGGCACTCTAGTGAAATAGTCTGGTATATTGCTACTCCAGTGAAATAGTCTGGTACGCAGGCAATCCAGTGAAATAGTATGGTATATTTCTACTCCAGTGAAATAGTCTGGTATGCATAGCTACTCCAATGAAATAATCTAGTACGCTGAGATATTGCTACTCTAGTGAAATAGTCTGGTACGCATAGTTACTCTAATGAAATAGTCTGGTACGCTAAGATATTGCTACTCTAGTGAAATAGTCTGGTATGCATGTTACCAGTTTTGTGTGAACTGGATGCTAGATTATGTGTGAGTTGGTGAGTTACTAGTTCTGTATGAACTAGATGCCATATTCTATGTGATCTAGCGAGTTGAAGCCTTGTGATGACATAAAGCCCGGAAGGATGATGAGACCCTAGATGCATGATTGTGACTTGACCATCAGACAGTTTGTGTGTGTGACTATGACAGAACATGTGTGCCTATGATGGTGGTACTTTTTACATTATTTGTTTGATCATGAGATGGCATGTTTGTCCATGCTACTTGTGACATGATCTGTTTGATCATGAGATAGCATGTGTGGCTATGGTGATGCTACTTGTAGATTGGTCTGCAAGACCATGTGAGTCTTTCACATTCCATGTGAGATGGATGGATGTGCTTGAGACCATTACATGAATAACATCTTAGTGAATACCTCCCTAGATAAGAGGGAGTGTTGATGTTTTGGTAACTGTGGGAAGTATTAACCTCCAACTGTAACCTTTGTACTTAGAATATAATATTTTGGAAGTAAGAGAACCATTAAACATATGTGTGAAAACCCTAGAAGAGAAGTCGGACCAAAGAGAATAATAATAAAGTATTAAAAGGTTTCAGAAAGTGAGGTCGACCCACATGAAAAGACACCTTAGAAAACTAGTATAAATAGAGGCCAAGCACTCCTCATTTGTACACTCACTCACTCAGTAGAAGGAGGGTGCAAGTTTGAGGAGTTGAAGTTGCAGTTGCAGTAGGAGGCAAAAGTTTGGAGAGGGTGGTGCAACAGTGGTTGTGGGGTAATCTCAGTCTTTCTAATATCTCTATTGTGTGCTTCTCTTGGTAAAGGTACGCTTCTATTAGTAGAGGTATATTATCTTGGTATTGTGTTGTTGCTACAACAGTGGTGTTTCTAGTTAGGGTTTATCTATTGATTCTAGTGTGGACTTGTCAAAATAATTCTATCTAAGAAAAGGTTACTGTGATCGAGGGTGGCATAGTGAATGCCTATGGTTGGGTGACAATGATGTGACATTGTCCATGGTTAAACGAGCATACCAAAATTTTAACATGTTCAAGGCACATGCATTTGTATTTGTGTTCATAATGAAATTTCTAGAGTTCCCTCATGTCACATGCTCTCCACATGTCATACGATCTCTAATAGAGAATATGGTAATCCTCTAGCACCAATCTTCTTTTTTTATTTTTTTATTTTTATTTTTTATAAATGAAATATATTTTTCGAAATTTAACTCAAATTTATTATTTTGTCATATAATTAGATATCTATATTACTTTTGTTTTCAAGAAATGTTGATGCTATATCAATGCACAAACCATCTTGTGTAGCCACCCTAATTGAGTAATGATTTCTATGTCATTGCTTCAAGCATAAACATATAAGGGAAAATATACCACCTATATGCTTGAGAGTCTGAGACTCCTTAATTCATGGAGATCTCCCCTCGGGGAGAAAATAATAAGCCGCACTTAGACATTGGCACATCACATAGAATAGAGAGCTTGTAGGCTTCTTCAGCATAGTGGATGTGTCCAACATGTCATCTTAATCCATTACTCAGCAGGGACTAAGCTTCCATGCAGCACTTGTTAAGTAAATGCATGCATTGCATTATTAAGTAAATACGTGCATTGGTTGCATGGAACAAACCAAAAAATGAATCCGGAGAACAAAATCCACAAAATAAAGTGAAATTACATTGAGTGGATTGTACATTTGTATGTTTTCTTACTACTAGTTTGCAAGCCTCACATATAGGAAACTTATATAGTAATGTAATGGTTTGAGGAGTACCTAGATTTCATATACAATCCTTTATTTATCACAGGTGAATCATATGCGGGTGTCTACATTCCAACTCTTTCCCAAGAAGTGGTCAATGGTATGCAATAATGGTTCATATAAATATAAAACATCTATTTAAAATGTGTTTTTACATTTACTTTTAACATTTCATGTATGGATTGTATTTCCTTCATTTTACACTTGTTTTCTTTCTTGTAGGTATTGAAGTAGGAGTTGAACCATCTCTGAATTTTAAGGTGAGGGAATTTGTGTAGTTTAGTTCTTACAAAGCTACATATATCATACTCCTCCAATCATAACTTGGGATCAAACTATTCTTCCACTCCAACACATTTTGAAAAGTGATTCTTTTAGCGTTACCTATGTGGGAATGGGGTTACATACGTTAGTTATGATGGCAATGCCCTTTTGCCCTTTGTTAATGGCATGGACCTTATCTCTAATGGCACGTATGAGGTAATTTTCCTCTCTTTTACCTTCAATGACATGCAAATTAACATATATGGTGTGGTTGGACCCTGTTTGATAAGTATAACATTTCGAGTACATTGTATATGGGATTTTGTTTCAAATAAATATTTCTATACACGGTGACTCATTAATTTGTGGCCTTGCAAAAGGTTAGATACTCTTGATTTAACTAGTTTATCTCACACTCTTAGTTATTGAAGATGATTGTTATTTTTCCCCTTATCAATAAACTAATATTACTAACTCTTTTGATTGCAATCTTAAAACATTTGTTTGAATGTTTACTCAAGCAATCTCTACGAGCCCAAAATCCCTCTCTTTTTTCTTCTTCCTTTTATACCAAGTGTTTGGTTTCTCCTCAAAGTTTTCAATTGTGCCCGCTTTTTATGTTTTCAATTGTGCTCGCTTTTTATGTATAGATGTATAGAATTCTTCCTAAAAGGGTATACATGACAAATACCAATAATCATGGGTCTCAATTGTTTTCCTTATTAACCAACTGCGTGAACTTCAAGGTTTCAATTCTAAATATTAAATTCTTCTATCTTATATTGTTTTGTTAGGATAAGTAATATCTAGTTCTAAAGGCAATACATCTACTTATTATTGTCATTTTTAAATATTTATTTGTTAATAACTATGTTTTAGGATTTGTTATAGTGAGACACTAAGATATTATACCTTAGTGGAATAATTATTGTAGGAACTTGGAAGTCACATAGGCTTGCAATGGAAATTATTGGAATAGTACAATCTCTCTTTGCCAATCCAAATTGGGGGTTGTTGATTAGGTTTAACATGCTAAAGTTCTAACACTTTTGAATCTTTGCAAATCATATTGACTAATTATTGTCTTGTCATCAAGATATTTATAACCTCAATCAGTATGATATGCTTGAGCTTTTTTATCATGGTCCTAATATCCAAGAATTTATGACTATTCAAGAAAAATTACCTAAAAGTCTCAACAGTTTAGGTGTTAATGCTTAACCATTTGCAGCAGTGATTGTAGTCAAATAAGGTGAGAGATATTTTGGGATCGATGATACAACTATATTGACTACAATGATTATGTATATCCTACTTTTAAGGTGTAGACCAAGTAATTTAAGACTCGTCATTTTTATCAAGTTGAGCCTTCATACTTTTGTGTTATCTTTATTATGTGCAAATCCATTAAGAATACAAGGCAAGAAATTTTACACCAATCAAAATCACAATCTGGAGGTATATATGGTATATGAGGGATGGTTCCTCATAATTTATTTCCATTCATTTCCAAGCCATTTGTTTATGTGAATATATAATGATTGTATTGTAATGTTTGTTGCTTATAGGTATAGGTAAGCCCTTTATCTAATAATGATACGGTAATAATCGTATTGAACAAAAGAGATTCAATCACAACCAAATGGGAAGATATTGACCTCCATTCCTCTCATGAAGTCCAACTTGGAAACTTATGGAAGGTATAATTTACAGAGTAGATTATATATACCAAAATATATGAAATTTTCTATTAATGTATTTAATTTTGTAATATTGTAGTGATTTCTTAGAGTGGTCCAATTGAATTTAGACTTTCCATATACCTATACATTGAAAAACATAAAATATTTCATAAGGACATTAATGATACTATAGATTACTTATATAATACTAAGAAAAGGAAAAGAGGTACAAACTAGCTACCAACTTCAACAATAATTCTTCATAAAATTACAACAAGCATTTTCTATCATCATATTTTGTATATGCTTAATGGGTGAATAGCCCCCTCTTTCACTTTGACATGTGATAAATAGTAAAATAAAAAGTGGCATGCAGATCATAAACAACAATGCTTGGTGATCTTCCAATACCATGGCTCCATTATAAAACAATAAGAAACCATTAAAGTAAAACAAGAAATACGAGGAAATCAGAAGATGGAAAAGTCATGGGAGAGAGATACTTTTACCACTTAGTCATCAAATATAGACTATTGCCAACAACTATTGCAATGACTAGTGCATGTGGTGATTGTATCTTGTATTGATAATATTTTCTACTAGATTTCTCCTTGACTTCAATACTTGTAACCCTCCCTTATATATTATCTCCAATAAGATTTGGGACAAAAGTATATATAACTTTTTTGGGTGGCCCAATATCTCCAATTCTAGCATCTTCATCATTGTCTACGTCATTAAAGTGAAAAAAACATATGCATGATTGGTATCTAAAAATATGGATGTCCGACTCATAGGGTCACGCTAACAAACCATGCTCTTAGAAAAGCGCTATCCAAAAATTCAAACCTAGTATCATTCAACATTTGAAATTTTATGGTACCACACCATACAATAAGTTGCCTACGTCACATACCCTAGTGAACCAAGCCATGGCGAGGAAGTTCTAGGCTCTGATTTTTCATTAGAGGATCAGCGTGATGGAAGCTCCTAAGTGAACATAGGTAGGTTATGATAGAGGTGTCAGGTGTAGGTTTGGTTGACATTCACATGCAGCCATTTTGCATAGGGAATGAAGCGCCTGGGGTTGGATGAGGCGAAAATCCGCTAGTGGGATCCAGGTGGACCTGGGTGAAAGCACAACCCAAGTAGTTAAAGGCAGTGTTCAAATCCATGATGGATGGTGACGTTGTAGACTATGGCACTGACGTTCTAGGTATGGAGGAAATTTTAACATCGAATGTAGATTTCATCAGATTGCAGCGTTTAAAATGAATTGTTGACTTGTCAAAGCTTGGAGCATTGGATCTACCATCTTTTTGCAATCTTGAGTCATCATTTCCTAGGGCAGGTCTAGTTTACAGTGGGTAGGGTGTGGGGGTTTAGAGAAATGCATTAGTAAGTGATGCACATGTTCCACATGAGAATTTGGGATCGACAAATTCCCAAGTTGGCTCATTCACGTCTCCTTTGCATGTCGAGCACTTATCGTTGGAGGTTCTGAAACCTTCTGACTCTAAGAAGCTTTCTCCAGAGAAGGATAGCACCAAAGGACAGAAAAGGAGGAAGGGAAAGTGTTGGAAGGTGAGAAGAGAGAGGTGGAAAATGGTGGTGGGATATGACGTTGAGATCGAGGTCATCCTGAATCTGGTGGGGAGGACGACTATTGGCCATTTATGTGGTAAAAATGTCTCTTTGTGGGCTCTGAAATTATGGTTGGAAGAAAAATGGAAGAAGTTGCTAGGTTATTTCCCTGTATATTATACCCTCGTGCAAAGATAGATATGCTTCATTTTTTAGAGGCATGAAGATTTAATGGAATTTTTTAGTCATGTTTGGGGTTGGGGACCATTGGGTCTTATGCTCAAAGAATGGTTTATTTCTTTTGACCCAACAAGAGACGTCATATTTCCTTCAAAGGTGTGGGAGATAATATCTAACCTTCCTCTGGAATTATGGCATGAAGTGGTCCTTAAAGCAATCAAAAACAACATAAGCAAATTTATCATCCTAGAGTCAGGATGGGAGACAAAGACAGATTGGAAGTGGGCATAGTTTCACATTGAGGTTGATTTTAGAGAGGGTCTTCTAGATGAGATCGAGCTCATCTAAGGAGGTTTCTCATGTCATCAAAAGATAGACTAATGATGTGTCTTGTTTAGGTGTTTCAGATGTCATGAAGTAGGTCACCTGCAAGTACAATGTAGGCAACCATCTTCACATTCCCCTCCTTTCACCAAAGTTTGGAAAAGAAAGCAAGTAGTGGTCGAGTTCGAGCTGGAAAATGTGGTGGAAGTGGAAGTTTGGGAGAAGAGTGGTAAAAATCACACATGGTTCAACTCTTCAGGTGTGAACTCCTCAAAGGTTCATTAAGATGAAATATATGCTAAGAATTCTCACCCCGATGGTATGGTTTTATCTCATTCTATAGAATTTTCTTTGAATCATATAGAGGTACAAGGTCATTGTCCACATGTCTCTGTCTCAAAGGAGTTCCCTCAAAAAAGTCCACCCAAGACAAGGAATGAGGGTCCTTTTTCAAATTTTGGATTTCATGTGGATGAGTCGATGCCCCTTACTTTGTCACAACAAAGGAGGCCTGATCCTCACCTGGGGATGATTCAAGGTCTTTTTCCTAGTTGGTTTCGTCCTCCCCATGTCCTAGTTCAAACCTTCTATAAAATATGATTACCTTCTTGATCCAAGGTAAATAAGGGGTCAGGAGAGGAGTGTAATAGGGGTCTAGCCTTGGAAAAAGGTCTCGGGGGTCAATTTGGGAGGAAATATTTGATATCTTTGGCATAAATTCAAGTTGTTAAAGAGATTAGAAGCAGAAAACAAAAAACAATAGTTTGGGCCATTAGAGAAGGGAAATCCCGGGAAAGGGTTCCCAAATAATTGTGCTCTCCTTCAACACACGACAAGTTGGGGGAGCCCCTAAAATCCTTTCCCTCAAATGTCTGGTCCAATCTTATAATATGGATGTTCTCATGATTCAAGAGACGATGTGTAGTGGAGAAAAGGTGGTGGAGGTTTTTAATAGTTTGTAAAAGGACTGGAATTTTTGTTATGTTGATGTTGTGGGCCTCTCCATAGGTTTATTAATAGCCTGGATCCCTCATGTAAAGGTTATTTCTTCATCAACTTTACCAGCATGCATAGTGCTTCAAGTTATAGACAAATTTTTAAATTGCTCTTTAAAATTGTTAAATTTGTATGGTCCGTACTCTAATCGGTACCCCTTCTGGGAAGGGCTAAGTGGATCAGGCATTATGAACTCTAAAGACATTATATTAGGAGGGGATAAAAAAATCACCCTCTCCTTAAATTAAGTTTCGGGGGTAATCCCTCACCAAGATCCATAGGAAAAATTTTCCTCTCATTGGATGGAAAAACACCAGTTATTTGATATGGCTCCCAAAAATTTGTCCCAAACTTGGTATAATGGGAGAAAAGGAAAGGACCTGGTTGAAAAAATACTTGATAGATTCCTAATATCTAAGGGTCTAGTTGATAATCCCTGGTACTTCAAATCTTGAGTGGACATATGTGGAATTTTTGATCATATGCCCATTATCTTGGAAGTGTCCAAAATCAAACTTCGATCGCCTTCCCTGTTGAAGTTTAAGCAAGACTGGATTAAGGAATAGGACTATAAGAAGTTAGTATCAGATTCCCAGAGTTCATTGGAAGAAGACTCGGGAAGTTATTACAAGCATAAATTTGGAGTCAACCTTGGAAAAATAAAAAAAAATCACTACTTCTTGGGCCAAATGTTATAGAATGAAATCCTTGGCCTCCATTTGGGAGGTGGAATCAAAATTAGGTGCCCTTCTAATTGATCACCAAGCTAGCTCATTATTAGGGAAAGAATAAAATTATTTAAGGGCTCTAATGAGGAAAAAACAAGACCTACTAGTGGTGGAGGATTCAAAATGGTGTTAAAAAAGTAGGGTGGTATGGATTCGAGAATGGGATAATAACACAAAAAAATTTCATAAATTTTCTAGCTTTTCAAGGATAATTAACTCCATTTGGGAAATTAAAGATCCAGAAGGGCGTCTGGTGAATTTGACTGAAGATATAGATGAAGCTGGTAAAGGTTTTTTCTCTAGTTTATTCAAGGAGTTGGTTGGGTGTCTCATCTTTGAAATCATTAAAGTTATCAATCTCTTTCCTAAATCCATGTTGGATGATATGAATGAGTTATTACAAGTAGAGATAACGGAAAAGGAAAACATATCTACCTTATATTCATTCCAAAAATTCAAAATCCATGCACTCAACGGCCTCACATTCGAATTCTATTTAGGTTTTGTTGAGAAATACTGA
>JZKD02S2355789.1:2361-13739 GCA_000966675.3 Picea glauca | reverse complement strand
CTATCATATATTATGTATATCATGAATCATGAAACAATATCATACAAAACTCTAATCCAAGAGCTCTCATTACAATACAATCGTCTCACATTGTCATACACAAATCAGCAAATACTGCCAATTTTCATGTCCAGACAGCCTGCCTCCTCTGCACAATCTCTTCAATCTGAAATCTCACAATGAATCGAATGAATACAATTGCCTCGTTTGCACATGCTCATAAGCATATTCACTGCATGTGTGAACAAATCACAACTGATAGCCAAACTGTCCCTTTCACCTGTTATCTCAACTGGATCTCCAATGGAACTGACATGCATGTAGTTAACCGTGGCGAATCTTCAGTTGCATGTGAGTTCACTGATTAACTGAACTCTGACTAGTGCATGTTTAGTTATAACTAGTACAACTGATATTAACTCACTTAACTACACTTACAATTCTGTTACAATTCCAAATCACTCAGTTATGAATGAGATAATAGATTAATATTTATTGTCTAATTTAATTAAGGGAAAAGTAAATTAGACACATGTTTCTTGTTGACTTTTCAACAGAAGTGAGGAAGTGGTTAAGATCTCTCCCAATAACTAGTATCATAAATTTTGAGGTCTTTGAAACCAGTTTTCTTGCAAAATGGGGCTACAAGAAAAACCCCCTTCAGTTGTTAACTCAATATAACAACATGAGGAGATCACCTAACGAAACAGTGCATGAGTTTTCAGCTAGATTTGTAAAGGTCTATAATCTGATTCCTACTGAGGTAAAATCCTCCCCCTAAAGCTGCTCAACTCAGATACATTGATTCTTTGAAAGTGATGTTGCTTTGTTATTAAGGGAATGAATATCTTCTTCATTAGATGATATGATGACTGATGCAATAGAAGTTGAGGTAAATCTAATGGCTTCAAGAAAGATCAAATCTAACTCTCACAGGGACATTAACAAATCTCAAGATAAGGCACCTCCTTCAACCTCACAAACATCAAAAGAAAGCTTTGAAATGATGATGAAAACTATGGAGAAAATGATGGAGAGAATGGCCTTAGATAATAAGCCTAATACCAGAGAAAAAGTTGATGGTCCACCCAGAAATCAAATAAGACCAACAATCCCACAAATCAGATAAAGAGATCAGAGAAATTAGTGGAATCAAGGAAATCAGGGGGACCATCAAATAAGGCCTCCTTTTCAAAATAATTATGTGAATGAGAATTACCATGGAAATTTCGAAGACAACATGAATTCTTGTGATGCTAATGAAACATAATTGTTTTTTACAAAAGAAGAACATGACCAGTTCATGGGTGCAAATGAAATATTCATGCAAGATGAGGAGGAAAGGTTATCAGTAGAAAAGGAATATTACCAAGCAGGGTTGCAGAATTCCATCATGCAATTCCAGAGACAATATAATCTTCAAAATCAGAAAGAGCCTACAAACCCTCCAAACGGGAATCCTCCAAAGGGAAATAATACCAAAGAAGATCATAATAACATACCTTATTCAAGTCATCCCCAAAAGGACTCTGCTGCAAAATATGTTGTGGACAAAGGAAAGAAGAAAGAAGAGCCCCCAAAGAAAATGCTCGAAACAAGAAAAGAGATAGTCAACAAGGAGGTAGAGAAGACCTCCTCTTCCTTTAATTTTGAAAGTGAAATGGCCAAGATTAAAATCTTTGTACCTTTCAATGAGTTGATAAAGAACATTGAATAAATAAATCAGATTATCAAGATGCTCAAGATGGAACAAACTTTTGACACTTTGAACATACAAGATGATCATCCTGCCATCTTGTTTGGCCCACGTGTAGAGGAAAGTGGTGATTCTGATGAAGTTCCACCTTTCTATGTCAATTTGAAGATTCATGAAATGACTCTGCACAATGCTATGTTGGATTCAAGAGCATCCCACAACCTGATTCCCAAGGTGGTCATGGATCAATTAGGCCTGGACATCACAAGGCCTTACAAAGATATGTTTTCCTTTGATTCAAGAAATTTGAAATGCCTAGGCATAATCAAATATTTTGTGGTTTCTTTGTCTCAAATTCCAGCAAAGAACATGGTGATGTATGTAGTGGTGGCCGGTATTCCTCCCAAGTTTGGCATGTTGTTATCTAGGTCATGAGCTGCAAAGTTGAAATGGACTTTGCATATGGACATGTCATATGCCACTATCCCTGTGTTTGGTCAATATAGAAAGTTGTACTGGGAAGTATTGCTTAAATATATGGCCAATAACAAGACCCATCCAAATAACCATCCCATCTACTCTGTGGAGACTGAGTTGGGTTCCTCCATTTTATTCAATGATTTGTGTTTGGAAGAGGAAAGGCCAGAGATTGACATGGGTACCAAAGATCAATTTGATCAACAAAATGAGGAAAGTTTAGAGAAACAAAGTGATGCAAAAAATCAGATGTGAAATATGATTTTTGATGGAACTGTCAATAGAGAAGGAGCAGGGGTTGGTGTGTGGATCAATTACCCCAAAGGAAATTCAAAACTATGTTCTTACAAGATCACCTTTGATTTCACGAATAACATGGCTGAATATGAAGCATTAGTGTTGGGATTGAAGGCTTTGAAGAAATTGGGTGCTAAAAGAATAGATGTACATGGATATTCTGAGCTAATTATCAATCAAATAAAGGGTACATACTAGGAAAAACATCCCAGACCGAGTGCATATAGAAATATAGTGCTTGATCTTCTTGAGCAATTTCCAGAGTATAATCTTTCAGTGATTCCAAGAGGGCAGAATCATATTGTTGATGCCTTGGTTACTTCAGCTTCAGTATTCAAAATTCCTATTTTCCCTAACATAAAATATGATATTGAGGTCAAGCACATGCCAACATTACCAGATAATATTAAGTACTAGTAGTTTTTTGAAGATGACAAACAAATAGAAAGTTCCCTCAAGATGGAGAATGAATTTGAGAATTTGAACATTGATGAAGAGTATTGTGATGATGAGGAAGATGCAGGTGTGTTTGCAAATGATGGCTACTTTAAAAAATAGATTGCTAGAAAGAACATAATGCAGTTGAAGAATAATATCATCCCCAAAGGCCTGGTACTGTTGGAGCAACTTTTTGACAACAATGATGTGACCAAGAGCCCTAAAATGATTGCAAGTGAGGAAGATGTAGAAGATTGCAACATCGGAACTTAGGAAGATCCAAAAATTACCAAACTGTCCAAAACACTTAGCCCTGAAGTCAAGCAAAGATATATCAATTTGATGAAAGAATTCCCTGATGTTTTTTCCTGGAATTATGAAGACCTAAAATTTTATGATACCAACGTAATCTAGCATGTGATTCCACTCAAAGAAGGTCACAAACCTTTCAAACATAAATTAAGGAGAATTAATCCTTTGTTGTTGCCCTTAATTGAAAAAGAGATAAAGAAACTGTTTGAAGCCAATATTATAGTATCCCTAAGATTTTCTAAGTGGGTGGCGAATCTGGTGCCTGTCAGAAAGAAGAGTGGGGAGATCAGGTTATGTGTGGATTTAAGAAATCTAAACAAAGTATCTCTCAAGGATAATTACCCATTGCCTAAGATGGATCAAATATTGTAGAAAGTGGTTGGTTCTAAAAAGATATCAATGCTGGATGGTTTCTCTGGGTATAACCAGATCATGTTACACCCTGATGAGTAGGAAAAAATAACCTTCACAACACCATGGGGCACTTTTATGTATGCCAAAATGCCATTCGGGCTCATGAATGTAGGAGCCACATTTCAAAGAGATATGGACATAGCTTTTGCTGATGAAAAGGAAAAATTCATTGTTATTTACTTAGATGACAACACTGTGTATTCAGTTTCTAATGAAGAACATCTCAAGCATCTCAGAAGGAATTTTCATAAATGTAGAAAGTTTGGCATTTCATTGAACCCCAAGAAGTCGAATTTTGGCATTGAAGAAGAGAAGCTGCTTGGTCACATTATATCAAAGGAGGGAATAAAGATAGATCCTAGCAGGGTTGAAGGAAACCTGAAAATTGGCACGCCTAGAAGCAAAAAGGAGGTACAATCTTTCTTGGGGAAAGTAAATTTTTTGAGAAGATTCATTCCTAACCTGGTTGAAATCATAAAGCATATCACTAACATGCTCAAGAAAGGAAATGAGATAAAGTGGACTCCTCAATCTAGGAAATATTTTAAAGATGTCAAAGTGGCATTGACCAAAGCCCCAATGTTGGCTAGTCCCAATTTTGAAAAGGAATTCATATTGTTTTCTTTTGCCTCGGAGCATACTATTGCTAGTAACCTATTACAGAAAGATGAACAAAACTTTGAGAAGCCTATAGCCTATTTCAGAAAAACATTGAGAGACTCTCCTTTGAAATATGATATCATGGAAAAGCAAGCTTATGTGTTGGTTAAGGCCCTAAAGGAGTTCAGAGTTTATATCTTACATTCCCACATTGTAGCTTATGTACCCAAAAGTGTTGTGAATGACATCTTAACTCAATGAGATACCGAGGGAAAGAGGGGCAAGTGGATAGCTGTTTTATTGGAATATGACTTGGAGATCAAGACTAAAAAGTTGATCAAAGGACAAGGACTTGAAAAGTTGATGGCTCAGTCAAATTGTGAACTTCTGGGAATTAATTTCATTACTGATTTGTCTATAGATTCATGAGAAGAAGAAATCCCTCTGGTATCTAAAAAATTCCTTGACTCCCCATGGTATGCAGATATCATCTATGTGTTGAGAAATTTGTAGGCCCCTCCTGAATTGAGTAAAACCAAGGCCGAGTTCTTAAAGATGAAAGCAACAAAGTTTTGTATGGTAAATCAATCTCTATATTGGAAGGACCTAGGGGTAATCTTGTTGAGTTGTTTTCTAGAGGAAGAGGCATAGAGGACCATCAGAGAATTCCATAAGGGTGACTGTGGAGGACATCATTATTGGAAAACTAATGTGCACAAGATATTGAGGGCTGGTTTCTATTGGCCAAGCATCTTTTCTGATGTCTACAAAGAGGTTTCAAGATGTCATGAATGCCAAATTTTTGATGGGAAAAGAAAATTGCATCCTTTACCATTGAAACCCATCTCTGTTGAAGCGCCTTTCAAACAATGGGGCCTTGATTTCATAGGAGAAATCCATCCATAGTCCTCAGCTCAACACAAGTGGGTTCTGACAGCCATATATTAATTCACTAAGTGGATTGAGGCAATTCCCACCAGGCAAGCGACATATGCTGCTATCATTCAGTTTTTGGAAGACAATATTTTGTCCAGTTTTTGGTGTCCAACGAAAATCATTACAGACAATGCAACATCATTTAAATCCAAAAATATGGAGAAATTTTGCAGTGACTACAACATAACTTTTGTACACTCTACTTCTTATTACCCTCAAGGTAATGGTTTGGTTGAATCATCAAATATGATCTTAACCAGAATTGTCAAAAAATTACTGCAAGATAACAAAAAATCTTAGCACAAAAAGCTCATCCATGCACTATGGGTTGACAGGATCACTCCAAAAATATCTATTGCTACTTCCCCCTTCCATATTGTTTATGGCACAAAAGCAATTTTTCCTACTGCATTAGGGTTGCCAGTGATGAGGTTGTTATAGGAGAAAGATGCTGAAATAGATGCCACTTGAAGGAGAACATATGAACTGATAAATATCCAACAGACAAGAGAAAGGGCCTTCAACAATGCTCAGTTGCACCAAGACAAGATTAAAAAATATTTTGACAAGAATACCAAAGAGGACAATTTCAAAGTGGGAGACTTAGTATTGAGATGGGATGCCAGAAATGAAGACAAGGGAAAGCATGAAAAATTTGACCATATATGGCTGGGACCTTTCAAAATTGTGGTGTACCATGAAAATAACGCCTATCTGATACATGAAAGTAATGGAGACATCGTTGGAGGAGGACTTGTGACTAGCAGGTTCCTCAAACATTATATCATTTAAAACAATCATCACCCTTTCCATTCATTGTACATAACCATTTTTTTTTTCAGTTAAAGCAGTTGAAATTAAATCAAAAAAGTTGAAGCCCGAGGTGAAGGCCCCAAGTTATGCTGAGTAGGATTTGAATTTTCTGAATAAAAGATTGGTAAATTCAGTTGTAGGAATAAATCATAGCCCAATGGGTAGGTACTTGGTCTACCATTATTTGCTACCTTGCAGGGAGGATAACATCCCCAGTTGGAGCCAATGTTATCACCATAACAAATTTTTGCGGGAAAGATAATCTTCAAAATTTAGTGAGATGCTAAACTGATGTAGAGGTGTGATAAAATGGAGAGCGAGGCCAGATCTAGAGGAAGGAGGCTAAGTCTAGCGGAAGTGCAGAGTTGATGGGACCCAATGGGTCATAGATCACAAGCCCTATAGATCAATGGTCAGGTATCGTTTCGGGAAGAGAACTTGCGCAAAGGATATTTCCTGAAAGTGGGTCGAAAATAAAACCATGGTTTCAGGTCGGGACCACGTGGCACCAGAGGGTGCATTTCGAGGCGATAAGCAGTTTTCCCCAAACTTCTTTGCCTCGGCCCCGAAATCAAAAAGTATATAAAGGGATGTGTTAATCGTTATTTTATCATTTTTCAAATCACTGGAACGTTGGAAGTTAGAGTGACCTCTCCATTCAAACTGAAGCTCAAAAGTGCACCAAAATCAAGCATTTTATGCTCATTCACAAGTATTTTTCATCGCCTCCATGGACCCTGACATTATGTTAGTAGCAGAACAAGATCTCAATCAAACGAAGAAGCCCTAATTGACATAGATTCAAATGTGTTTGACACTGAATTAACCATCTTGCCCATCTTTGTGTCCAGAGATAATCTGTCAGATAATGTAGGGAAACACATACCCTTTCTCAAAGAAGTCTAGGCCTCCATAGTCCCTTACACTATTGAGGTCACATTCCCTTTCCCGAAATTCGTAGGTTGGTGCACAAAGAAATACTTACAGGAAGAGAAAGTCATCTTAAATAAACTAGCATCTTATGTCCCATGTAGAGTAGATATCCCGTCAATTCGATACGCTTTTGACGTACCAGAGTCCCCCTCCGCAGTGTCTAAACTGTTTGAAGAATAAAGGCCAATTACAGTTTACAGGGAATGTCCCTCCGAAGTCAAAAGCCTATTTTTGCAAACACTTTTTAAACTAGAGCATATTTCTAAAAGTCCGTCCTTGCCATTGAGTGTAAACATCATGGTCATTGAAGTCCAGTGGGTGTGTTCCATACTGAGTTAGATTTTAGGTCTAGATAGTGAGAAGTATGTGGTCAAGGTCATGTTAAGTTTTCTATTATCATTTTTCCAGTCAGTCAGTTCGCATCAGTTTTGATAGATTCATAGATGATAATATCCACAAGCAGCTAGTGAATTTTTAGTCACTAAGACATTTTAGATATTGCACATACTTGCTAAAGATTTTCCTGGAGACAAACAAGAGAGAGTTCCCTGAATAAACATTCATATCAAATTAATGTAAACGAATCACAATGATCATCTTTATCAACAAGGTCATGTCCATGGTTTACAACCTTATTTTCAACACTAGCCAGCCAAGAGTCCTGGATGACATGAAGAGTTATTTACAACCAAATCCAGAAAACAGAGTGGGGGACTGGGTGTTGTTCATGCATTCAAAAATGATATGGGTGTATGGTTGTCATGAATCCCACTATATGTTGCCTATCTTTTTGACACCCAGAGTCGTTTCCCTTCAATTCATCAAACAAATAATTATATCAGAGACATATCACTTCTTGAAACTACACAAAGCATCCAACCTAAAATTCCCTTTCATCATTGGACCCTTCATTGTAAAAACTAGATCATACTTATCTCAAATACAGGACAAGCTCAAGGAGTTTAGTTTTGCATAGCTACATGGAAGAACATATGATCCACATTAGATCATATCCAAGAGAAGACTAGTGAACAAGAAGGCCCCCTATGAGCATGAACATGTTGAGGGTTTTGATAAGTTGGCGAATTTGGATGTCTATGCTGATATGGAAACAATGTCGTAGCTATCTCAAACACAATAAGTGGAGGTATACCTGAAACAGACTCCAATACAACAAACTCCTTAGAAGATGATAGTTAAAATCCCCAAGGTAATTTTTTATAGAAAAAGGAGCAGGTCAGAGGCCCTAGGCATCAATAGTCAACAAACTGTCCTTAAAAAGATGAAGATCACACAATCCCCACATATAGTAGATATAGAGGATGAGGAGACTAAATATCAGGTAAATATGGATATTGTGGAGAGTGGCATCAACAATGTAGAAGTTGGGAAAGGGAGCAAGATCCAAAGTGAAGGCAACTCAAGAAATTTCAGCAACAAAAAGAACATCTTTGATGAGGCAGCTGGAGAAGTCTACCAATCTAAAGAGGATTTGGAAAAGAAATATGTTGCAAAGGGAAACTTGGTTATGAATGAAATGAGGGAGTTAATCCCTAAAGTAGAAAATATATCTCAACACAAGTCTTCTCTGTTCATAGTGAGAGGTGTAGAGAAGAAAAAATTCAATATCGCAGTTGCAGATGAGGATAAAGTATCTGAAATCAAGATGAAATATGAGAACATCAGTGCTCCTGTCAAAGTAAAATTCCACAGGAATACAAGTGACATGTTTCATTCATATTACTTGGGTCTAAGCCTGAAGAATTCAAAGCTGTCAACTTATGCACTTAAGTTGGAAGGGCAGTTGAGGCAAGAGAAATCATCTAGCAAAGCTTGGCAAAATCAGGTCAAGAGGCTATAATGTGAAGGCCCTCAAGGAGTGAAATCCTCCTTAGAAGAAAAAGACAAGTTGATTCAAATATTAAAGAAAAAACTGCAGATGTCTTCCACAGAGAATCCACAAACAACATAACTGGTTGCTCTAGAACAAGAGAAGGAGACATTTCGACAAGAAGCATTGAATTACAAGGCAAAGGTATTGCAGCTTGAGCAAGAAAAAGTGAATTGGTCACAAGGGAAGACAGAAGAACCAAACATGGTTGTTGTTGTACCCTCTACTACAAAATATGGGCTAAGCATTGAAGGAATGGTTCAGGCTATGTCCCAAGTTAGCCTGAAGGTGGGAGAGATCAAAGGTCTAAAGGGAGATATAGAGAAATTAAAATAGGAAATGAAAGCAAAAGATGAGAGGGTGGCTTAGTTTCAGAAGGAAAATCAAGCTTTGCAGAAAAAAGTAAACAAGTTGAAGACAAGATTGAGAGGTAAAGGATTGTTGCAAGGATCCAAACACATCATCTAGGATTCTATTGTTGTTGAATTTTCCAAGTTCAGGGTGTACTTGAACTTCATCAATGACAAAGATAACATGCCCATCACATCCAGAAGAAGGTGCTTTTTTGTAAATGAGACCCTAGCGAAGAAACCCTTAGAGTGGGCCTAAAATGCTATAAACCTGTTGAATTCCATCCCCACTGCAGAACTTCAGACCATTGGGGTCAAATACATGACCACATTGATCATCTGGGCCAGGAGAGTCATTTCCAAGCATAACCTACTAAAATCAGTTCAAACCAAGGCCATACAGATGGAGTAGAGTATACAAGAATTCAAGGATATGTTTGAAGAGTTGTTCATCAAAGGCCTCCCACCATTTTGGGATGGCAAAGGGAAATTGTATGATCATGAGGAATACAACTCTTGCCTCGCCCAATGAAGAATGGATCACTCCAAGTTTGAAATCCTAGAGGAAAACTTGAAAGGAGACACCCTGATAGAATGTTTGACCACATATTTTGCGATCTTGAATCGGTTCAAGATAGTGAAGATTGAACTTCCAGCCATGACGTATGCCTCTTGCATTGACCTAGAGATCCTAATCAAAGAAATGATGGAATACGAGATCCCTTCTGACTTGTAGTGGAAAGAGATAGTGCAGCTGGGAAAAACAAAGTGCAGTCTTCTAGGAACCAACAAATAATTCTCAAGTGTCACCAGAACAACAGATCCGACAGAGAACCAAAACATGACAGATGGCAAAGACCGAAGCTGAAGAGTCAGATGGATAAGTCATTGGTTTATGAAGCATTTTTTATTAATCATTGTAATCGGTTATCATACTGAGACTGTCATTTGAAATTATTGTAATCCATTTTAGAAGCTAAAACATTTCAGTTAAGCTATTGTAAACGATTTCTAATTGAAGGAACTCGAATTGTATAAATATCAGAAGTTCCAAATGTATTAATGTTGGCAGAAGTGCAAGGGCACAATTCTGGTTGTTCTAAACTCTATTGTAATTTTCTTAAGCTGAATTGAATACATATGCAGAAGCCTTTCAAGTCTCTATGAAAAGATTCTAATGGTGGTGATATGAGCTTTGTCTCCTCTCTTTGTATGTATTTCCTGTGTTTCTGATTCCATTTACATTATCTGATGTTTAAATTGGATAGTTTAAAGGCCCAGAATTCAACTTGTGATACTCTTGGCTTAAGCAATTTAAACTGTGTGATTTTCTTCATAACTAATTCAAAATTCATTTTATTAATGCTCTGATGTAGTTACTTGTTTTCTTTTTCTTCTTATGCCCTACAAATTTCAATTTATAACTCAGATTCATCACCTTATTTAGCCTTTATCCTATGGAGAGTTCTACTAGCTAGTCAGTGTGTTCATTCATTTTCATAATTTTGACTCCATAGCCCTAAGTGTCCCTCCCCTTCCTTGCCAAAAAATATATAAAAAACCCCCAAAAAACAAACTGAATCTAGCCATTAATTTACAAAGAAACACCAAGTGACACAAGAGAGCCCTCTCTTTGTTGAGAAAGCTATTACCGAGTTCTAAACTTGGTTGAAACAATTACCTCTATTGTTTTTTTATTAGTCGAACAAATTTATAGAGTGCTAACACCTCTGAGGTCTAAAAGGATACACATGACACAATATGTTGTAATTCTGGGAAATTATATAAAGAGGTCATGAGACTCTATTGCTATTGAATATAATTTTCTTAATGCATCCTTCTGTTCAATGGAATGGAAGGAGTAATAAAGCTCCAACAATTCTGATCTATCGTGTGTCACTCATGTGTTATTTGGATATGTGTGTGTATTGTTTTACATATTGATAATAATAAGTTGTTTTTAATGGAGTGTATGAATGTTATCATGGATGGATCCATGTGTAATTAGTCCTTCATCCTTGTCACAACACCAGATGGTCTCTATGATCCTCACTGCGTCTTGGGTGAGACCTTCTTTAGCCTTGACCAAAGATTGATATGCCAATGCTTTAGAGTTTTTATTGGTCAACTCTGGACGAACCCTGGGTCTAAACTCCCTAGTTTTAGGAAGGATGCATGCAAGCATGAAACAACCTAACATGTATTGCTGACAAGTTCCCCC
>JZKD02S2355778.1:0-30930 GCA_000966675.3 Picea glauca | reverse complement strand
TGGGCATTCTCACCATCTCAGCCTTATGTCAAGAGCCCATCACTTGGAAGTTTCTTATCTGTTGGGGAAGTATTGGTGAGGACCAAAACTATTGCAAGAGACACAATATCTATTTAAAGAGGTGTGTTGGAGATCTGTATACAGGCTAAGATCTCATGTCCTCACTTAAGGTTGTCATAGAGGTTGAAGGAGCAAGGGCGAACCTTGTAGGGCCTTCTGGAGGAGGGACCGAACCTTGCAATAGCTGGAAAGGTAAAGGTCGAGGCTACAAAAGAGCAACAAAATCCTTTTGGGGAGCTCAACCAACCACCTGTTTAACTGTTCTTTGTTATGGTAGAAGTTAGAGTTGTTTTCTGATACATTTTTGTTATTAAATTGCTACCGCAGGCCATTGGCTAGTGACCCTGATATGGTTTGGGCAACAACTTCTTAAGAGTGTTTACTACTAGGTGATTAGTGCAAATTTGTTATATTGTTTGATCATATTTCTATTGATGGATTATTACTGTTGGTTAAAGGCACAACCTTTGTTGAATGTGGTTACTGCATAAACATTACTACTTGTGTGATTGCTACTGCTAGTTATTATCACTGTCATTACTGTATTGCTATTGTTATTAATGGTTATCATCATTTCCTTTACTGTTGATTTTATACAAGTTCATATTGTCGATGTAGCGTCATTAAATATTGTTATTGAAATCAGGTATTACCTACTATTATTGCCAGTGCAAAACTGTCATTTATCAGCTGTCCTAAGACCCTAGAAACAAAATTGGACACCTACCTCCAGCTTAATCCGATGACAGAAGTTGAAGCCATCAAATTTTCCTAACTACAACTGGACGGTGAGGCTCATGAAGTGGTATCATGGGCTGCTAACACTAGGACATTCCAACATCACATCTTATGTGGAGTTTACAAAGGGACCGATGGACATAATCGATAGGAAGGATTAGGGACACATGAGGCATATATTGCAGCGTTCGAGAAGGTTGTTGTGCAAGTAACTAACATATCAGAACACAGATTGGTGATGTTATTCACAAAAGGTTTAGTAGAACCCTTGTGTGGGTGGGTTAAGGCCTTAAAGACAACCACACTATAGGATGTGGTTACAAAGACAATTGACATGATGAATACAATACCAAAGATGAAAGGGCCAACTAAACCCTACATTCCACCCAAACCCCAAGATAACACGTCATTCCAAAAATATGGGACCGGGAAGGATCGTATGGATGAGGAGACTAGGAGGGATCTTAGACGAAAGAAGCTCTACTTCACATGTAACGACCCTTGGGAGTTGGGGCATAGGTACATGGGTAAAGGAAAAACACATTACATAGATGTACTTTTTGATTAAGAAGATGATGAGGAGACAATCCATAACTAAGAAGAGACCCCTGATAGCCTTAAGGAGGAACCACCACAAAGTGTAGTCAAGGAAGATGAGTCATCGTATAAGGAGCACAAGAAGGTGGTCATAGCCACACTATCAGGAGTTCACAGGTATCACACCTTTTGGATTAGATGGGTTGTAGAGGGACACCAAATTACTTCACTGATTGATAGTGGGTCCACCCACAATTTTATTGACTCAACCCTCCTTGACATGAACGACATTCCGATAGAGGAGTTCGAAGGATTTAGTGTGGAAGTAGCGGACGGGTACACCTTAGAGTGTTCTCACATGATCAAAGAGTTACACGTGATGTTGGGTAACTACACACTGACCGATGATTTCTACATGGTGGACCTAGCGGACACTAACATAGTTTTGGGCATCCATTGGATCTATTCACTAGGCACATCAAAATGAACTACCAAATCATCATGATGGAGTTCAAAGACACGGAAGTAAGAAGGGTTGTTCTAAGGGGAATGAATACAAATACACCCAAGATAGTGTCATCAAAGAGGATGGAGGTCGCCCGCAAGCATAGGAACACCACATGGGCATCAAAATGTGTGATTACCCCCCAGAAGGAAACAAAGGGTCGTCAATGCTATCATATGTACATGCAAAACCTTATGGGGAAACATGATAAGGTGTTTGGGCAGATCCCACCCGGAGTATCGCCAGACAGGGGATTTGAACATACCATCGAGCTCGAAGAAGGGGGAAAGCTTGTCATTACAACCCCATATCGACATACAAAGAGGTTCAAGGATGAAATTGAGAAGGCCATCCGCGAGCTTCTAGAGATGGGACATATTAGACCCAACTCTAGTCCTTTTGCTTCGTCTGTAGTATTGGTGAAGAAAAAAGATGGAACCTTGAGGATGTGTATATATTATCGGGCCTTGAATAGGAAGACCATTAAGAACAAGTACTCGATTCGGAGGATTGACGAGCTACTTGATGCGCTACATGGATGGTCTACTTTTCAAAGATAGACCTTAGATCAGGATATCATCACATCAAGGTATGAGAAGAGGATGTGCACAAGACAACTTTTTGATGCCACTATGGACATTATGAGTTTTTGGTCATGCCCTTTGGTTTTATTATCCCTATTTTGTGGGATGACTAAGGAGATCATGTCTCGAGGCCTTGAGGTTGTAGATATGGAGTGTCGAGAGACTACATGACCAATAGTGTCCACTTTGACATACATAAGCCCGCTCTATCACCACATTATGATCCATTGTCAGCGCATCCACCACACAAGCTAGCTTTTGGAAGGAATGTGGGTCTTGGTCCATGCGGTACAAGTCAGGTGTTGTGGCAAGAAATCACCCTAATATTTAAGGCATTTAAGCATGTTGTATTTAAGCTACTTTTGATTATAAACCGCCTACTTGGGCATTATGCTTTTCACCCTGTTTCACCTTGGTGAGTGTCATAGATTTCCTAATAAGTGACCAACCTCTAGGGAATGTTTGCAACTAGGGGTCCCTTGACGAGTTATCGTATCATTCTCAACCATACATACCACTTTCCGCTCATTACATTTCCATCATATTGCCTTCTAGGTCCTTTGACTTTAGTGACCCAAGAAGAGCATGTACCTCGTTTCATGGGAAGAAGGGCCTAGAGGCCCAGATGGATTGTTGTTGGCTAAAATTATAAATGCCTAGATATATACCTTCCAGATGCTTCACCCAGGGATTCCCGAGAAAGCAATGAAACACTTCTCTACACAAAATGGGGGACCCACAAGAAATAAATGATAATGAATGCTTAGCGGGTTAGTCGGAGAATGGGAGGTCTCATCATGAGAATACCTATCATGATCATGGGTGTTTAGCGGTATGACATTACCATCATCTGGTCACCAAGCCAGGGTAATGGCTCTCAGTTACGTAACTAAGAGAAAGGGGGTCTCATCACAAGCCAACCTTCTCATTTCCGTAAGGTATTTGTGAATGAAACTGTCATTATGTAGACACCACGCCAGGATAGTGGCCTTCAACTTGTTCCTTAAGACATGAAAGAAATAAATAATGGCAAGAAGATGGGATTGGAAAAAGTGCGTCGCCAACAAAGGTGCCACACATCCTCTACGAAGGCACCCATAAATGAGACAATACGAGCACTTGTATGTCATGAATCTCATCGACCTATGAAGTCTAAACCCCTTCCACCTCATCATCCACTACATAACCTTGAAAAGGCCATCCTTGGGAGCATACCCTACTTGAGGGCTTTGGTCTACCCAATAGGACTCCTATGACACCCCTCCCATACTTAAACTTGGTCGATTGTATAGGGTTTTTGAGCATTTGTTTAATTTAATGAGGTAGTTTTGATGCACATGTTTAGGTGCCTTGCTTATTAGATGTGGTTTACACTTGCTATGATATCTTTGACTTGAGATCTTTGGAGGGTGTACCCTTTTGTTTTGCAAAACCTTGCTTGGTGGCCAATTTTGGGAGAACACACCTAGATTGAGCTTCCATGGGGCAAAGAGCCCACAGGTTGGATGTTGTAGGCCCAAACACTGGATCACAGAGACATGCCTTTGGAGGCTTACATGGCGTCACGGAGGATCTTATCCAGCCCCTAGTACCCAAATGACTTGCCTAGGAGAGGCAAAATCTCATCTTTTGAGGGTTGACGTCATGCTTGAGGGGGTTTGATGGCGATGGAGTGATTGCACATTCACACTTGGTTTGTTTTGACTGGAGGAGGCATGGATTAACCCTAGCTCTTGATGAGGAGGCTCAAGGAGTCCCAATGACCTACATTTTCCTCTCTAGCGATTTGCTCAAGCAATCAAAACGTCCCCTAAAGGGGTGACATCATCTTATTTTTAGGGTTTCTATTGTGTTAAAGTGAAAATTAAATATCATTATTTTATGTAATACCCCTGTTTCCCCCAGTTTGTAAATATAACTATAACTAGCCAAGAGACTATGGCAGACTAAATGTGTGTGAATGTTTGATTTGATGAACCTTGTATAAAAGGGTCAATGCATGAATTTCTATTATCAATAGAATTTGAATATGTGTTGCACAACTGCTGAAAGGGGGAAATTTTGCCAAGATAGACCACATATGCTATGAGAGAGATGGTGAGGGGAAGCCAAGAATCGTTAAGATGACCCTCACCAGACCAGTATCTATTGGGTGTAATTGCTCAACAGTCCTCTGACCCAAAATTGAATTACCAGTCAAGCTGGTAGTTGGAAGGACATCCTCAAGAGTTAATGAGGAGATGGAGCAGGGTACCCATCTGTAACTCTCTCAGGCCTGACCGCGAATGGGGATTTGGACCCACGCAACCTTTCCGAGAAAGGAAAGAAAGGAGGTAATTCGGGGACAAAGACATATCTGCAAGATAGGAGAGTAGAGAAAAGATTCTCTCGAGAAGAGTAGTGAGGATACTTCGACTCTGGATTTGAGAGCAAAGCTAAGAAAAAATCTTGTTTCGGCTGTAAGAATCCTAGGATAGGGTTTCGCTACGAGCTGATAAATGAGGATAACGAGCAACTGAGGGAGTGCTCGTGCAAACCTCCTTGCTTGGACTAGAGAAAATTGATTGCCAAGATCCCATGGGAGAAGGAGTAACCTTCATCCCTGACTGTCGTGGAGCAAAGAGAAAGAATCTCTCTTAGAGCATCATGCTCTAGCTCGAGGGTGGCCAGTGGTAAGTCTGTCAGGAGTGAATGTGCCTATGGCTGGTAGGAAACATGCACCCCTTTCAACAGTTGCTCCACATTTTCCAGTTTTGATAAGTATTTTCATACTCTGCGTAATATATTAGATGTGATGATTGAGTGTATGTGTTGATGGTTAAGTCTTGTAGTATTTGAATAGTTATTAGATAGGCTCTTTTGTTTCTATAAACTGGTATACTTCATGGCTTTCAGTTTATCTGAGTTTTGCTACTAGATAGTTATGAGATATGAATCCACATGAGAGATGGGGTAGGATTGACTGAAAACGTCTAAGTCCTGCCAGCCCTTTGAATATTACCTTAGCGAGAATGCCAAGTTTGATTCTATGGGAGAAGATCGTTTTTCCTTTAGACTATTCACTCATCTGACTGAGGGCTCATGCCCATGCCCTTAAACCCTTTGCTGCAAAAAGGATTTGCGCTTAAACCATAATATTTTTTCAAGAGATCCATGTGACCAAGGCCTAGAAACCCTGTGCTACTCCGAAAAGAGCTAGCTCTTTTGGCTTCGAGACTTTGAGACTTGTGACTCCACAATCCTCGAAAGTAGTTGAAGGCCAAAGTCGTGAATCAACGAGGGCTGTCGATCAAGGGATTCAGTGTGGATCTCCCTCAACCGTTAGATCAGACATAGGAAGGGAGGCGTTAAGCACTTCGACAAAGTGTTACTTCGGTAGATTAGGAGTGGTCTAGTATCAAAACTCTTGAATGTCGGAGTCATCGTCAACAATGGAAGGAGACAAGTCCACCAATAAACATTTATCCGAGAGCTCGTGCATTCAACGTTTTAGAAACGCGTGAGTCTCCAAAGAAGCTCTGTTAGCTGAAGTAAATCTTGCCCGTAGACATTAGGCATACGTGGCAACAGATCTGGCGTGGTCCGGAGGGAAAGCCAGGAAATACAGACACTGAACTCCGGAATGCCAAATTGTCGAAGTGACGTGGACCATCGATCTTTGGATCCTTCGGGATCCTTCTGAGCCGTTGATCTAATGGACCCACCCTTGACTACCCAACTTACCGGGAATGTGTCGTGGAGCGACACGTGGCCCCTACTCGTTCCCTATCAAGTGTTGACCATTAAGATAGGATCCTTGGATGAGGGGGCACGTGGCAAGCTATCCCGTAGTCCAGAGATTCCATACTCCAGAGGAACCCGACCAAGAGTTTACGAAGTATGAATTCGTTGAAGTCGCGAGTGCCAAAGTGGATCTCAACCGTTGGTCGAAGAGGACACGTGGTGCCAGATCCGTGAGTCTAGGGACTTAGCTCTTCGAGGGATTTACATCGAGAGGAGTCAGTAAGCCCCGAAGCCCGGAGCCGCAAAGTAATGAGAGTTGTAGATCTAAGGATCTACGTGGAATCCTACTAACCATTAGATCGAAGGGCTAAGCAGTTATTGGTCTCAGATGACGTGGCTCGATGACGTCATCTGAGGTGACATGGACCCACATTATGCGTGCCACATGTCCCCAGTTTTGGTCGATTCATAGACCCCTTATACCGATTAAAACAGGACATGTGTCACCCCCTAAGGAGGAGACGTGTCACCCCCTAAAGAGGATACGTGTCACCCTTTGACCCTTACTGCGTGTCAGCTGTTGGTTCATGCCTGCCTAGCCAACATGGTTGGTGACGTGTCGGGGACTCCAGCAGCCTAGATAGTTTCGGGAGTTCGGAATATTCAAACATTTGATGATACAGGAAGATTCAATGAGAATCGTCGAACGTCGATCGTTGAAGGGCCTAAGCCATGTGGCGTGAATTCAGGAGGTTTGAGTATAGGTTTATAAAGGGAGGTCCAACACTGAACACCGATCGTAGAAGTGATAAGGCCACATGGCGATATTTCGAGACTTCAGGGATTTGAAAAAAGGTGCGTTACACGCAAATCATCGAATCCCCCTCCTTAACTGCAGGATCTCGACGGAGGACGTGGACAATTGATCTCCTCCGCGGTTCGACAATCTGAGAATTTGACAACATTTTTTTTGAACTCCCGAAGTCTGGGAACTTTCGAAGTGCCGAAACCTGTGCTAACGCAGGCTCTTAGCTCTCGGTTTTCAAGCGCACAGTGAGAGATGTAAATTTCGGGGAAGCTGATTAGGAGAGTTTTTCTTAAGTAAGGGAACGAAAATGAACTAAGGAAAGCGAAAATTTGATGCCCCATCCCTAGAAAGGGTATTTAGGGGTTATGTGTGTTACATTTTATGCAATGGGTAAGATAAGGGTTGTTGACCCCTTATCTTATGTTTTACTTTTGCTAACTAGACAAACTATGTGTTAAGGTTTTTGTATAAACATATATCATGTGAATCTCTTTTCATAACATAACTCTCCCATTGTGAGAAGTACTTGGCTGAAATTTTCGCTACTCTTGGTGATTATGCTCTTTCTCTCTTGTGAAATGTCTTTTGGTGAATGGCAAGGAGGAGTGATGCACACCCCCTAAAGGCTTGCTCTCTTGACTCTTGAATGAATGTTGCATGGTAAACTAGGGTTTGATATATCATTTTCTTAGATTAGGTAAGGAAAAATTTGCATATACTATTTATTTCTTACTTATTTTTATTATTGTTGGTGGAAACCCTATGGAGGAGTATTTTAGATACACCCTCCATCATTGCTTCGTCTCTTGTTAAGGTTATAAGTCTTTCTTTTTGCAAGGGTTGCTAGGAGGAATATGAGTTTGTATACCCTCCTAGATTTACCCTAAGTTTGGTTGGCATACCCTATGGAGTAATAGGGTTTACACCCCTAAGGTTGTTGTCGATCTAACTTGTGCTTTAAAGACCCCATTTACCCAATTTTAAAGGCACTAATCTGAATATTTTGTAGTGGAGAAATAAAATAGTTGCTTTGGGAAATGTGATTTTCGGTCATTTCAACTTTTTGTAATTTGGGTTTTGTTTCTTGTGCTTAGAGAACCTCTTGGCCACTAGGGATTCCCCTCTAAAGGGGTAGTTCTTGATGTTGTTACAAACATTAATATTCAACCATTAGATCTGCAGAAACCCTAATCTAACTTCTTCAATAACTCTTAAATCAATCATTGGAATTTGATCAAAGTTTGCACACATGAACTACTAGGCCTAGCGAACTTTTTGGTAGATTTTGAGGAAGTTTTAGTTGCTGATATTCTTGCTCTAATAACTTGTTTGTTATAGCCATAAGGATGATTTATATTATTGCAAAAAGTGTTTACAACAACCTTACCTTTTATGCTAATATCTTGGTCTCTAAATCTTGAGTTTCACTAGTATTTATCTAGTTTATCTCTTGCATCTATCACTTGATTTCTAGCCCCTGTTTAGCAACTTATTGTGCCATTTCATTGTTGATATATATTGGTACTAACAACTTCTATTAGGGACAACAAGCTTATTCTGTTTTTCCAATTGATATATTGCTTTGTATCTTGGTTTTCCTCATGTCTCGGGCGGGTATTATCTCTTTGCAAGTCACTCAAAGCTTTATCCACCTCAATCAACCTTCAAGAATCATTACCAAGCTCCCTTTTTCAACTTGACCTATAGGGGCATCCGTTCATACATCAAATTTTATGTCTCAATCCCCCCTAGGCCACTGAGATTCCCCTCTTGAGGTTACTACCTCACCTCTAAAGTGATGGGAACACCTGCCTAAGGTGATAGTGGGTAGGTTCTCTCTAAGTTGTCACCATTTTTGTAGTTGGGTCAAGCTTTTCCCAACCTACAACTTGTGCGATAACATGTTTGACTAACGCTCCGACCACATTCTAGTCATGCATGAACCATATCTCCAACAAGCAGTTGAGGAAGTTCTTGCTGGTGTTTTTTTGACGACTTATTGATCTATAGTAGGATGTGGGAGGATCATCTACAACATGTAGATGAGATACTTAGTTTCATGGAGGAGTAGTCACTCTATGCCAAAGAGACAAAGTGTGAATTTGGCTTGACAAAGATTTTGTATTTGGGGCACATCATTGGCGCACAAGGGGTATAGGTCCATCAATAGAAGATGCATGATATACTTGATTGGCCCACACCCAGATCCTTGACAGAGTTGCAAAGATTCTTGGGGTTATGCGGTTATTATCGATGCTTCGTGAGAGGGTTTTCCCATCTTGGTGCACCATTGATCAACCTCATGAAGAAGGGTGCATTCAGATGGATCGAAGCCCAAATGGAATTTGACCGAATGAAGGAGGGGATGAGAACTTTCCCGGTGTTAGCTCTTCCTGATTTTTCTCATCCCTTTGTGTTGGAGTGCGATGCATCCGGATAAGGGATAGGAGCGGTACTGATGCAGAACAAGCACCCCATAGTTTTTGAGAGTTCCAAGCTAGGGGAAATTGAGAGGCTTCTTTCCATCTACGACAAGGAAATGTTGGTCATTAGGCATGTGATGGCCAAATTTAGACAATATTTGGTAGGAGGTCGATTTGTGGCGAGGACATATCACAACAGTCTGAAGCATTTCGTCGAGCAGAAGGATCTAAGCGAGAGACAACAAAAATGGGTCAGCAAGGTGAAGGCATATGATTTTGACATAAAACATGTCAAGGGTAAGAACAACATGATTGCATATGCCTTGTCACAGAGACATACAACATTTTCCATTTCTGAGATTGTCGCGGACTGGAAGTCTCTCCTTTTGGTAGAGTATTCCAAGAACACCTTTGTAGGGGAGTTGATCGATGGAAAAATACATGATGAGAGGTACACGATAGTAAATTACATCATATATTATAAAGTCTGGATATATCTTGTTCCAGAGTCCACTCTCAAAGAGAAGATCTTGAGAGTCGTACATGACGCACCATTAGTCGGGCATCCAAGATACTTGAAGACTTACAGGTAGGTAAGTGGAGATTATCATGGAAGGGTCTCAAGGGGGATGTCTTACAATATGTGAGAGAGTGCCTGAATTATCAACAAAACAAGTCTAATCTCACACACCCCGCAGGTCTATTGCAACCTTTGCCTATTCCGGGGTGGAAATGGGAGAGTATTTCTATGGATTTCATCACAGAGCTTCCGAAGGTGCAGGGAAAGGACTGTATTTATGTGGTGGTGGAAAAATTGACCAAGTACATTCACTTCTTTGCCATATCCTTGTAGTACAAAGCCCCACAGGTAGTAAAGCTCTTCTTCAGGGAGATATTCAGACTTCACAGACTACCTAGGATTATTGTGAGCGACATGGATAGTCGATTCCTCAACGCCTTTTGGCTTGAGTTGTTCAGACTTGTAGGGATAGAGTTGACACCCAGTACAAGCTATCATCCCCAGACAGACGGGCATACTAAGATCCTCAACAAGTGGATTGAGGGATACTTGTGTCACTATATTTTCGGACAACAGAAGACGTGGATTAGATGGTTGCATCTCGGTGAGTATTGCTACAATACCACCCATCACATGTCTATTAGGATGAGCCCATTTAGGGCATTGTATGGCTATGAGACCCCATCATTTGTAGAGTTAGCATTTAGTGAGACTAGGGCTCCCAAAGCCAAGGATTGGATTAAGGAGAGCTAGGACATCGTAAGGTCCTAAAGGATAATATGAGGATGGCACAGAATCAACAGAAGACATATGCAGACCGTCACCAAATAGACCGTAGCTTCGAGGTGGGTAGCCTAGTTTTTCTGAGGCTACAACCATATTGGCAATCTTCTCTAAAGAAGAGTGGCGCAGAGAAGTTGCAACCACATTTCTATGGGCCATACAGGGTGATAAGAAGAATCAAAGAGGTGGCCTACGAGCTAGAGTTACCGGAGGACAACACGATTCACAATGTGTTTCACATCTCTTACCTCAAGAAGGCTTTGGGCAAGTAGGTTGCTTCTTCCACAAATCTACCACCATTGGACGAGGAGGGCCATTTGATCCTGGCTCCCGCATAGATTTTGGAATTCAAAGAAAAATGCTCTAGGAACAAGATGATAAATGAGTACTTGATAAGATGGAAGGACTTGCCAGAAGAGGATGCTACATGGGAGGGAGAGCAGATTTTGTAGCATCCTGGGCTGCAATTTCTTGAGGGCAAGAAATCTCAGGAAGGGAGGATACTTGGCCTGTATATAGAGCTCCAATGCACCTCTTTAAGCATATACTATGGCTCTTGCAACATGTTCGGTCCTCACCAATACTTCCCCAACATATAAGAAACCTCCAAGTGATGCGCTCCTGGCATAAGGTTGAGCTAGAGTGAGCATGCCCATTGAAACTCGAGAAAGAAAGGGGTTAAACAACCTGATAGAGAGCAGTGGCAACGCCTCCCAAGTTCAGAAAGAATCACAAGCCAAATTCGAGTGTTGTATCTTCCAAATGAGCCCCTCTTTTATTATAGGATCCCCTTAATTTGTTTTCCTCCTTTTTGGGTGATTTATTCTTCAAAGGAGTTGGCACTCCTTGTTTCAAGCCCACACATTTTATAAGGGTGAATTAGTGCCCCCCCCTTGGCACCCATGACTCCTCTATCCTTGGGGACCATTGTCTACGGGGAGCCCCTTAGACCATTGTGTCCCGTCCCCGAGGGCTAATTGGGAGGGGACATGACACATGCACTGTTATGTATACAACCAATACCGTGGCAAGTGCAATTAAACCATGGGCACGACCCTTCCTTATAATTATTCAACATCAACAACGAACCCACTGACCTTGGACGAGTATTGTTCCATAGGGACATATCTTATGGCACTGCTAAACCTAGGTATGAAAGCAAGAGATATCATCACGATGATGCCCTGATGGCATATATGGTGATTACATGGCTCTTGGTGGCTCCACTAATGTCGTCTGGAATTTGATTGACATTCCTTGATCAGTTAGTTTAGAGTTGAGAAGGAAATATGTAATGGAAGACCTTCATAAGCTTGAAGGAAGGAATTAGTGGAGGACTTTTTTTGGGGTTGTACTTAAATGAATGGCTACCACATACAACCAATGCAAAGTTAAATCCATTGTCCACTACAATGAGGATTCAATCAAGGACATAGAGAAGAGGTTGTAGCCTATTTGTTGTGTCTATTGATGTTGATTGGTACTATTTCATGGAGCCTTCTAATCTTGTAACAAACTTTTCTTCATGTGTAGGGTCATGATCTTTTTTCTATTAAGTATATCACTTCAAGTGAGTTCAACAACTCACTTCCTCATCCTCGATGGCAAGTAGGGAATTAATACAAGGATGAAATAGAGACAATCAACTTAGGGATCAACCTCTAAACCTCTTACATGAAGCTCAAAGCACTCAACTACTCGAGCTAGTCTACTAAGCTTACTTAGTTGATTGTCAACATTTAATATATTTTAATGCTTCGGAGACACACTCAACTTTGATTGTGGCCATCTCCATCTAATTTTATTTTCCTTGAAAAAAAGATTAATGGAATGACACTGGTCTAAACGTGCTAAGAATTGGTCCTTTTCCAATGATTCAAAATAATCAGAAGGGAAACTACCGTTTTTGGGTTGAAACCCAAAAAAAATAATTTTAGATTGATGAAATTGCACATATTAAATGTTAACATTGCACAATCAAGTTCCACTAGGAATATCCTAGGATGGTGAATCTAATTTTACATCAAAAATAACAATTTCATCCATCCAAAATTGCTTCTTTGGAAAAGATTCCCTAACTAAATTTTAGAAATGACACACTGAAAAATGTCAAGACAAAAAATGTTTAACCTTCTTCATAAATATGTAAGTGTCATTAGACATCTTTGAAAGCAATTTATTCTTTATGTCTCTTTATGATATTATTTATATTTGTTTAAAAAAAAATAATAATAATATCATGGTCATCTGTTTACTTAGATCATAATATCATAAGTAATAATTTATTCTTTGTGTCTGGTTTTATTTGAAATGCAGATTGTTTGGGTTGTATCATTTATACTTGTCTACAGAAAAGAAGAAGAAGAATATCACGGTCTTCTATTTACCTAGATCTATTCAGAACCTCTAAACTGAAAAATAGCAATACAATGTGCATATGCTGGTTTTACTTACGATTAATTTCAATGGCTTCTAGTTGATATAGTTATTTCTGGTTTGCCGGTGCATTTCGAGGATATTCAACGAGTGGGGGATTGAACTTTGGTGGATGACCAAAAACAAGTGTCTTCACCAGTGAACCCTATCCCAATCGGGGTTTCAAATGACTTGTTGGCAGTTAAGAAAATAATTGACTTGGTTATTACTTTCATTCCTGTTTTGGTATAAAATGTACAAATGATTCTAGGAGGTACAAATGATTCTAACAACAAATGCATAGTATTTTTTGTGGAAATAAATTTATAAATAATAGGTAGAAATTTCAGGTAGTAGTAGAGTTCTAAACTTTAGGTTTAGAGTTTTAGACTTATGCATATGGTAATGGTGAAACAATACTTTTAAGGGTTTTGCCTTCTAGATTGTATATAGCGATGGTGAAACAATATTTTTAAGGGTTTTCTCTATTTCTGAAAATACAAAATTTTAGATCGATGCATATGGTGATGGTAAAACAATATCTTTAGGGGTTTTGCCTATTCCTAAAAACACCAAATTTTAGATAATGTATATGGTTATGGTGACACAATGTTCCTATTTCTAAAAATACAGAATTCTAGATGGATGAATACAACTTTCTGTATTATCAAATTTTAAAAATTAAAAAAATATTCACGGCATATTTTGGAAAACTTAATTTTGTTTTGCTAAATGATTAAAGCAGTAGTCTAATCATTCTACTTTTTGGAGGTTTTTAGGTAATTTTTTCCTTTGATTTTGCCCGAAATTTGGTGATGAATGGTTGGATCTGCAGATTTGAGTGGCTAAGTTTGTATAATCCGATGCCCCATGTTTTTCAGCACGCTGAATTCATTTATGCATTCAAAAAAGCAATTTAAACAACAAAAAATAGAGATTTTGTCCAAATTTACATGGCAGCATTCCAGCCAATTCCTATAAAAAAAAAACCAAAAATAGAATGTTTAACCAACACCATGATCAAATGGCTGCTCTCCCACCAACCATTTAAGTCAAAAATTGAATGGGCTCTTTCGCTTCCTATTGAAATAAAGTGAATAAATACCTCTAGTACAGAAAAAGTAAAAATCCGCTCGCGGATATTCGAAATTCTGCCAAGTGGAATCCATTACTAAAACATTTTGTTGACGAAGAGGGTCAAAGTTAACAAAATGGCAAATAGTCAAGATTGATATCAGGCCCTCCGGTTCTTTAGATTTGCTTTGAGCACGGCATTTGGAGGTATGTCTCGTATGGAACAATTTATTAAAAAAGTCCCGTGTAGAACAAATTACTGATAAAAAAAATTCGTTAACTAGCAATCTTCATCAAATCTCTTCGCGTGTTAGGCCATTAATTGAGATCTCGGTGGTAGATAGTCTGAGATTCCATGCCTCCATCAATGAGCTAACATTTCTGCAAATTCCTCTAAAAACAGGCTCTCAATAGCCCAATTTGGCCAACAATGTAAATGCAATCTAATAAGAGACGCCTACTCATCATTCTAGGACAGCGATTTGAATAAAAAATTGGTTTCAGGAAGTTATAGTCCCCGAGACAACATAGACTATAGTTTTCCAACGTCACATTAGTTTTACATTGCATTGGAAGGGCAGGCCTGACACCAATTTTTATAACATTTTTTGAATTTCTATCGGAGAGTATGTTATAATCTCGAGCAAGGATATCCCCCCGTCCACTGTGTGTCAATCTTATCGTGTGTTGGATTGAGTGTGTATACATTTTGTAAAGGTGTGTTGGATTTATGCAGATATATTGTCATAATTTCCAATGTTATCATTAATGGATTAAAAAAACTAACCATTATAAATATGTATATGAGTATTGTATTTATAATAATAATCTATTTTTAAGGTCATGACTAAGTTAGACACTAAATTGGTGTATGAGTATATGAGTATTGTATTTATAATAATAATCTATTTTTAAGGTCATGACTAAGTTAGACACTAAATTGGTGTATGAGACCACCTCCGAGCCCAACGATTTTATTGGTAAAGTCCACAAAGGTATACATACCCTACTCCCCTTTTGGATTTGCACTTGTGACCTCTTAAGAGGAAACACATGTTCTTAACCATTAGGCCCAGTCAGGTATATGTCTGCATGACGTAAAAAGTATTATATTTGGGTAGGGAGAAAATCTATCATAACTGGTTAATTATTAATTGGGAGAGTATTTTCGAATGTAGGTTTATTCATCATCATTATTCAAGGAAGACTAAGCTATCTATAAAAACATGTTGGTAGTCTGTAAGGGGGTAGACGAATTTCATTATCGCCAGATGCCTCTAAGTCTTGGGTCTTTAACATGTTTCCTTACTTCCAAGGAAGATGAGCGCTCTTAGNTGGGCATTCTCACCATCTCAGCCTTATGTCAAGAGCCCATCACTTGGAAGTTTCTTATCTGTTGGGGAAGTATTGGTGAGGACCAAAACTATTGCAAGAGACACAATATCTATTTAAAGAGGTGTGTTGGAGATCTGTATACAGGCTAAGATCTCATGTCCTCACTTAAGGTTGTCATAGAGGTTGAAGGAGCAAGGGCGAACCTTGTAGGGCCTTCTGGAGGAGGGACCGAACCTTGCAATAGCTGGAAAGGTAAAGGTCGAGGCTACAAAAGAGCAACAAAATCCTTTTGGGGAGCTCAACCAACCACCTGTTTAACTGTTCTTTGTTATGGTAGAAGTTAGAGTTGTTTTCTGATACATTTTTGTTATTAAATTGCTACCGCAGGCCATTGGCTAGTGACCCTGATATGGTTTGGGCAACAACTTCTTAAGAGTGTTTACTACTAGGTGATTAGTGCAAATTTGTTATATTGTTTGATCATATTTCTATTGATGGATTATTACTGTTGGTTAAAGGCACAACCTTTGTTGAATGTGGTTACTGCATAAACATTACTACTTGTGTGATTGCTACTGCTAGTTATTATCACTGTCATTACTGTATTGCTATTGTTATTAATGGTTATCATCATTTCCTTTACTGTTGATTTTATACAAGTTCATATTGTCGATGTAGCGTCATTAAATATTGTTATTGAAATCAGGTATTACCTACTATTATTGCCAGTGCAAAACTGTCATTTATCAGCTGTCCTAAGACCCTAGAAACAAAATTGGACACCTACCTCCAGCTTAATCCGATGACAGAAGTTGAAGCCATCAAATTTTCCTAACTACAACTGGACGGTGAGGCTCATGAAGTGGTATCATGGGCTGCTAACACTAGGACATTCCAACATCACATCTTATGTGGAGTTTACAAAGGGACCGATGGACATAATCGATAGGAAGGATTAGGGACACATGAGGCATATATTGCAGCGTTCGAGAAGGTTGTTGTGCAAGTAACTAACATATCAGAACACAGATTGGTGATGTTATTCACAAAAGGTTTAGTAGAACCCTTGTGTGGGTGGGTTAAGGCCTTAAAGACAACCACACTATAGGATGTGGTTACAAAGACAATTGACATGATGAATACAATACCAAAGATGAAAGGGCCAACTAAACCCTACATTCCACCCAAACCCCAAGATAACACGTCATTCCAAAAATATGGGACCGGGAAGGATCGTATGGATGAGGAGACTAGGAGGGATCTTAGACGAAAGAAGCTCTACTTCACATGTAACGACCCTTGGGAGTTGGGGCATAGGTACATGGGTAAAGGAAAAACACATTACATAGATGTACTTTTTGATTAAGAAGATGATGAGGAGACAATCCATAACTAAGAAGAGACCCCTGATAGCCTTAAGGAGGAACCACCACAAAGTGTAGTCAAGGAAGATGAGTCATCGTATAAGGAGCACAAGAAGGTGGTCATAGCCACACTATCAGGAGTTCACAGGTATCACACCTTTTGGATTAGATGGGTTGTAGAGGGACACCAAATTACTTCACTGATTGATAGTGGGTCCACCCACAATTTTATTGACTCAACCCTCCTTGACATGAACGACATTCCGATAGAGGAGTTCGAAGGATTTAGTGTGGAAGTAGCGGACGGGTACACCTTAGAGTGTTCTCACATGATCAAAGAGTTACACGTGATGTTGGGTAACTACACACTGACCGATGATTTCTACATGGTGGACCTAGCGGACACTAACATAGTTTTGGGCATCCATTGGATCTATTCACTAGGCACATCAAAATGAACTACCAAATCATCATGATGGAGTTCAAAGACACGGAAGTAAGAAGGGTTGTTCTAAGGGGAATGAATACAAATACACCCAAGATAGTGTCATCAAAGAGGATGGAGGTCGCCCGCAAGCATAGGAACACCACATGGGCATCAAAATGTGTGATTACCCCCCAGAAGGAAACAAAGGGTCGTCAATGCTATCATATGTACATGCAAAACCTTATGGGGAAACATGATAAGGTGTTTGGGCAGATCCCACCCGGAGTATCGCCAGACAGGGGATTTGAACATACCATCGAGCTCGAAGAAGGGGGAAAGCTTGTCATTACAACCCCATATCGACATACAAAGAGGTTCAAGGATGAAATTGAGAAGGCCATCCGCGAGCTTCTAGAGATGGGACATATTAGACCCAACTCTAGTCCTTTTGCTTCGTCTGTAGTATTGGTGAAGAAAAAAGATGGAACCTTGAGGATGTGTATATATTATCGGGCCTTGAATAGGAAGACCATTAAGAACAAGTACTCGATTCGGAGGATTGACGAGCTACTTGATGCGCTACATGGATGGTCTACTTTTCAAAGATAGACCTTAGATCAGGATATCATCACATCAAGGTATGAGAAGAGGATGTGCACAAGACAACTTTTTGATGCCACTATGGACATTATGAGTTTTTGGTCATGCCCTTTGGTTTTATTATCCCTATTTTGTGGGATGACTAAGGAGATCATGTCTCGAGGCCTTGAGGTTGTAGATATGGAGTGTCGAGAGACTACATGACCAATAGTGTCCACTTTGACATACATAAGCCCGCTCTATCACCACATTATGATCCATTGTCAGCGCATCCACCACACAAGCTAGCTTTTGGAAGGAATGTGGGTCTTGGTCCATGCGGTACAAGTCAGGTGTTGTGGCAAGAAATCACCCTAATATTTAAGGCATTTAAGCATGTTGTATTTAAGCTACTTTTGATTATAAACCGCCTACTTGGGCATTATGCTTTTCACCCTGTTTCACCTTGGTGAGTGTCATAGATTTCCTAATAAGTGACCAACCTCTAGGGAATGTTTGCAACTAGGGGTCCCTTGACGAGTTATCGTATCATTCTCAACCATACATACCACTTTCCGCTCATTACATTTCCATCATATTGCCTTCTAGGTCCTTTGACTTTAGTGACCCAAGAAGAGCATGTACCTCGTTTCATGGGAAGAAGGGCCTAGAGGCCCAGATGGATTGTTGTTGGCTAAAATTATAAATGCCTAGATATATACCTTCCAGATGCTTCACCCAGGGATTCCCGAGAAAGCAATGAAACACTTCTCTACACAAAATGGGGGACCCACAAGAAATAAATGATAATGAATGCTTAGCGGGTTAGTCGGAGAATGGGAGGTCTCATCATGAGAATACCTATCATGATCATGGGTGTTTAGCGGTATGACATTACCATCATCTGGTCACCAAGCCAGGGTAATGGCTCTCAGTTACGTAACTAAGAGAAAGGGGGTCTCATCACAAGCCAACCTTCTCATTTCCGTAAGGTATTTGTGAATGAAACTGTCATTATGTAGACACCACGCCAGGATAGTGGCCTTCAACTTGTTCCTTAAGACATGAAAGAAATAAATAATGGCAAGAAGATGGGATTGGAAAAAGTGCGTCGCCAACAAAGGTGCCACACATCCTCTACGAAGGCACCCATAAATGAGACAATACGAGCACTTGTATGTCATGAATCTCATCGACCTATGAAGTCTAAACCCCTTCCACCTCATCATCCACTACATAACCTTGAAAAGGCCATCCTTGGGAGCATACCCTACTTGAGGGCTTTGGTCTACCCAATAGGACTCCTATGACACCCCTCCCATACTTAAACTTGGTCGATTGTATAGGGTTTTTGAGCATTTGTTTAATTTAATGAGGTAGTTTTGATGCACATGTTTAGGTGCCTTGCTTATTAGATGTGGTTTACACTTGCTATGATATCTTTGACTTGAGATCTTTGGAGGGTGTACCCTTTTGTTTTGCAAAACCTTGCTTGGTGGCCAATTTTGGGAGAACACACCTAGATTGAGCTTCCATGGGGCAAAGAGCCCACAGGTTGGATGTTGTAGGCCCAAACACTGGATCACAGAGACATGCCTTTGGAGGCTTACATGGCGTCACGGAGGATCTTATCCAGCCCCTAGTACCCAAATGACTTGCCTAGGAGAGGCAAAATCTCATCTTTTGAGGGTTGACGTCATGCTTGAGGGGGTTTGATGGCGATGGAGTGATTGCACATTCACACTTGGTTTGTTTTGACTGGAGGAGGCATGGATTAACCCTAGCTCTTGATGAGGAGGCTCAAGGAGTCCCAATGACCTACATTTTCCTCTCTAGCGATTTGCTCAAGCAATCAAAACGTCCCCTAAAGGGGTGACATCATCTTATTTTTAGGGTTTCTATTGTGTTAAAGTGAAAATTAAATATCATTATTTTATGTAATACCCCTGTTTCCCCCAGTTTGTAAATATAACTATAACTAGCCAAGAGACTATGGCAGACTAAATGTGTGTGAATGTTTGATTTGATGAACCTTGTATAAAAGGGTCAATGCATGAATTTCTATTATCAATAGAATTTGAATATGTGTTGCACAACTGCTGAAAGGGGGAAATTTTGCCAAGATAGACCACATATGCTATGAGAGAGATGGTGAGGGGAAGCCAAGAATCGTTAAGATGACCCTCACCAGACCAGTATCTATTGGGTGTAATTGCTCAACAGTCCTCTGACCCAAAATTGAATTACCAGTCAAGCTGGTAGTTGGAAGGACATCCTCAAGAGTTAATGAGGAGATGGAGCAGGGTACCCATCTGTAACTCTCTCAGGCCTGACCGCGAATGGGGATTTGGACCCACGCAACCTTTCCGAGAAAGGAAAGAAAGGAGGTAATTCGGGGACAAAGACATATCTGCAAGATAGGAGAGTAGAGAAAAGATTCTCTCGAGAAGAGTAGTGAGGATACTTCGACTCTGGATTTGAGAGCAAAGCTAAGAAAAAATCTTGTTTCGGCTGTAAGAATCCTAGGATAGGGTTTCGCTACGAGCTGATAAATGAGGATAACGAGCAACTGAGGGAGTGCTCGTGCAAACCTCCTTGCTTGGACTAGAGAAAATTGATTGCCAAGATCCCATGGGAGAAGGAGTAACCTTCATCCCTGACTGTCGTGGAGCAAAGAGAAAGAATCTCTCTTAGAGCATCATGCTCTAGCTCGAGGGTGGCCAGTGGTAAGTCTGTCAGGAGTGAATGTGCCTATGGCTGGTAGGAAACATGCACCCCTTTCAACAGTTGCTCCACATTTTCCAGTTTTGATAAGTATTTTCATACTCTGCGTAATATATTAGATGTGATGATTGAGTGTATGTGTTGATGGTTAAGTCTTGTAGTATTTGAATAGTTATTAGATAGGCTCTTTTGTTTCTATAAACTGGTATACTTCATGGCTTTCAGTTTATCTGAGTTTTGCTACTAGATAGTTATGAGATATGAATCCACATGAGAGATGGGGTAGGATTGACTGAAAACGTCTAAGTCCTGCCAGCCCTTTGAATATTACCTTAGCGAGAATGCCAAGTTTGATTCTATGGGAGAAGATCGTTTTTCCTTTAGACTATTCACTCATCTGACTGAGGGCTCATGCCCATGCCCTTAAACCCTTTGCTGCAAAAAGGATTTGCGCTTAAACCATAATATTTTTTCAAGAGATCCATGTGACCAAGGCCTAGAAACCCTGTGCTACTCCGAAAAGAGCTAGCTCTTTTGGCTTCGAGACTTTGAGACTTGTGACTCCACAATCCTCGAAAGTAGTTGAAGGCCAAAGTCGTGAATCAACGAGGGCTGTCGATCAAGGGATTCAGTGTGGATCTCCCTCAACCGTTAGATCAGACATAGGAAGGGAGGCGTTAAGCACTTCGACAAAGTGTTACTTCGGTAGATTAGGAGTGGTCTAGTATCAAAACTCTTGAATGTCGGAGTCATCGTCAACAATGGAAGGAGACAAGTCCACCAATAAACATTTATCCGAGAGCTCGTGCATTCAACGTTTTAGAAACGCGTGAGTCTCCAAAGAAGCTCTGTTAGCTGAAGTAAATCTTGCCCGTAGACATTAGGCATACGTGGCAACAGATCTGGCGTGGTCCGGAGGGAAAGCCAGGAAATACAGACACTGAACTCCGGAATGCCAAATTGTCGAAGTGACGTGGACCATCGATCTTTGGATCCTTCGGGATCCTTCTGAGCCGTTGATCTAATGGACCCACCCTTGACTACCCAACTTACCGGGAATGTGTCGTGGAGCGACACGTGGCCCCTACTCGTTCCCTATCAAGTGTTGACCATTAAGATAGGATCCTTGGATGAGGGGGCACGTGGCAAGCTATCCCGTAGTCCAGAGATTCCATACTCCAGAGGAACCCGACCAAGAGTTTACGAAGTATGAATTCGTTGAAGTCGCGAGTGCCAAAGTGGATCTCAACCGTTGGTCGAAGAGGACACGTGGTGCCAGATCCGTGAGTCTAGGGACTTAGCTCTTCGAGGGATTTACATCGAGAGGAGTCAGTAAGCCCCGAAGCCCGGAGCCGCAAAGTAATGAGAGTTGTAGATCTAAGGATCTACGTGGAATCCTACTAACCATTAGATCGAAGGGCTAAGCAGTTATTGGTCTCAGATGACGTGGCTCGATGACGTCATCTGAGGTGACATGGACCCACATTATGCGTGCCACATGTCCCCAGTTTTGGTCGATTCATAGACCCCTTATACCGATTAAAACAGGACATGTGTCACCCCCTAAGGAGGAGACGTGTCACCCCCTAAAGAGGATACGTGTCACCCTTTGACCCTTACTGCGTGTCAGCTGTTGGTTCATGCCTGCCTAGCCAACATGGTTGGTGACGTGTCGGGGACTCCAGCAGCCTAGATAGTTTCGGGAGTTCGGAATATTCAAACATTTGATGATACAGGAAGATTCAATGAGAATCGTCGAACGTCGATCGTTGAAGGGCCTAAGCCATGTGGCGTGAATTCAGGAGGTTTGAGTATAGGTTTATAAAGGGAGGTCCAACACTGAACACCGATCGTAGAAGTGATAAGGCCACATGGCGATATTTCGAGACTTCAGGGATTTGAAAAAAGGTGCGTTACACGCAAATCATCGAATCCCCCTCCTTAACTGCAGGATCTCGACGGAGGACGTGGACAATTGATCTCCTCCGCGGTTCGACAATCTGAGAATTTGACAACATTTTTTTTGAACTCCCGAAGTCTGGGAACTTTCGAAGTGCCGAAACCTGTGCTAACGCAGGCTCTTAGCTCTCGGTTTTCAAGCGCACAGTGAGAGATGTAAATTTCGGGGAAGCTGATTAGGAGAGTTTTTCTTAAGTAAGGGAACGAAAATGAACTAAGGAAAGCGAAAATTTGATGCCCCATCCCTAGAAAGGGTATTTAGGGGTTATGTGTGTTACATTTTATGCAATGGGTAAGATAAGGGTTGTTGACCCCTTATCTTATGTTTTACTTTTGCTAACTAGACAAACTATGTGTTAAGGTTTTTGTATAAACATATATCATGTGAATCTCTTTTCATAACATAACTCTCCCATTGTGAGAAGTACTTGGCTGAAATTTTCGCTACTCTTGGTGATTATGCTCTTTCTCTCTTGTGAAATGTCTTTTGGTGAATGGCAAGGAGGAGTGATGCACACCCCCTAAAGGCTTGCTCTCTTGACTCTTGAATGAATGTTGCATGGTAAACTAGGGTTTGATATATCATTTTCTTAGATTAGGTAAGGAAAAATTTGCATATACTATTTATTTCTTACTTATTTTTATTATTGTTGGTGGAAACCCTATGGAGGAGTATTTTAGATACACCCTCCATCATTGCTTCGTCTCTTGTTAAGGTTATAAGTCTTTCTTTTTGCAAGGGTTGCTAGGAGGAATATGAGTTTGTATACCCTCCTAGATTTACCCTAAGTTTGGTTGGCATACCCTATGGAGTAATAGGGTTTACACCCCTAAGGTTGTTGTCGATCTAACTTGTGCTTTAAAGACCCCATTTACCCAATTTTAAAGGCACTAATCTGAATATTTTGTAGTGGAGAAATAAAATAGTTGCTTTGGGAAATGTGATTTTCGGTCATTTCAACTTTTTGTAATTTGGGTTTTGTTTCTTGTGCTTAGAGAACCTCTTGGCCACTAGGGATTCCCCTCTAAAGGGGTAGTTCTTGATGTTGTTACAAACATTAATATTCAACCATTAGATCTGCAGAAACCCTAATCTAACTTCTTCAATAACTCTTAAATCAATCATTGGAATTTGATCAAAGTTTGCACACATGAACTACTAGGCCTAGCGAACTTTTTGGTAGATTTTGAGGAAGTTTTAGTTGCTGATATTCTTGCTCTAATAACTTGTTTGTTATAGCCATAAGGATGATTTATATTATTGCAAAAAGTGTTTACAACAACCTTACCTTTTATGCTAATATCTTGGTCTCTAAATCTTGAGTTTCACTAGTATTTATCTAGTTTATCTCTTGCATCTATCACTTGATTTCTAGCCCCTGTTTAGCAACTTATTGTGCCATTTCATTGTTGATATATATTGGTACTAACAACTTCTATTAGGGACAACAAGCTTATTCTGTTTTTCCAATTGATATATTGCTTTGTATCTTGGTTTTCCTCATGTCTCGGGCGGGTATTATCTCTTTGCAAGTCACTCAAAGCTTTATCCACCTCAATCAACCTTCAAGAATCATTACCAAGCTCCCTTTTTCAACTTGACCTATAGGGGCATCCGTTCATACATCAAATTTTATGTCTCAATCCCCCCTAGGCCACTGAGATTCCCCTCTTGAGGTTACTACCTCACCTCTAAAGTGATGGGAACACCTGCCTAAGGTGATAGTGGGTAGGTTCTCTCTAAGTTGTCACCATTTTTGTAGTTGGGTCAAGCTTTTCCCAACCTACAACTTGTGCGATAACATGTTTGACTAACGCTCCGACCACATTCTAGTCATGCATGAACCATATCTCCAACAAGCAGTTGAGGAAGTTCTTGCTGGTGTTTTTTTGACGACTTATTGATCTATAGTAGGATGTGGGAGGATCATCTACAACATGTAGATGAGATACTTAGTTTCATGGAGGAGTAGTCACTCTATGCCAAAGAGACAAAGTGTGAATTTGGCTTGACAAAGATTTTGTATTTGGGGCACATCATTGGCGCACAAGGGGTATAGGTCCATCAATAGAAGATGCATGATATACTTGATTGGCCCACACCCAGATCCTTGACAGAGTTGCAAAGATTCTTGGGGTTATGCGGTTATTATCGATGCTTCGTGAGAGGGTTTTCCCATCTTGGTGCACCATTGATCAACCTCATGAAGAAGGGTGCATTCAGATGGATCGAAGCCCAAATGGAATTTGACCGAATGAAGGAGGGGATGAGAACTTTCCCGGTGTTAGCTCTTCCTGATTTTTCTCATCCCTTTGTGTTGGAGTGCGATGCATCCGGATAAGGGATAGGAGCGGTACTGATGCAGAACAAGCACCCCATAGTTTTTGAGAGTTCCAAGCTAGGGGAAATTGAGAGGCTTCTTTCCATCTACGACAAGGAAATGTTGGTCATTAGGCATGTGATGGCCAAATTTAGACAATATTTGGTAGGAGGTCGATTTGTGGCGAGGACATATCACAACAGTCTGAAGCATTTCGTCGAGCAGAAGGATCTAAGCGAGAGACAACAAAAATGGGTCAGCAAGGTGAAGGCATATGATTTTGACATAAAACATGTCAAGGGTAAGAACAACATGATTGCATATGCCTTGTCACAGAGACATACAACATTTTCCATTTCTGAGATTGTCGCGGACTGGAAGTCTCTCCTTTTGGTAGAGTATTCCAAGAACACCTTTGTAGGGGAGTTGATCGATGGAAAAATACATGATGAGAGGTACACGATAGTAAATTACATCATATATTATAAAGTCTGGATATATCTTGTTCCAGAGTCCACTCTCAAAGAGAAGATCTTGAGAGTCGTACATGACGCACCATTAGTCGGGCATCCAAGATACTTGAAGACTTACAGGTAGGTAAGTGGAGATTATCATGGAAGGGTCTCAAGGGGGATGTCTTACAATATGTGAGAGAGTGCCTGAATTATCAACAAAACAAGTCTAATCTCACACACCCCGCAGGTCTATTGCAACCTTTGCCTATTCCGGGGTGGAAATGGGAGAGTATTTCTATGGATTTCATCACAGAGCTTCCGAAGGTGCAGGGAAAGGACTGTATTTATGTGGTGGTGGAAAAATTGACCAAGTACATTCACTTCTTTGCCATATCCTTGTAGTACAAAGCCCCACAGGTAGTAAAGCTCTTCTTCAGGGAGATATTCAGACTTCACAGACTACCTAGGATTATTGTGAGCGACATGGATAGTCGATTCCTCAACGCCTTTTGGCTTGAGTTGTTCAGACTTGTAGGGATAGAGTTGACACCCAGTACAAGCTATCATCCCCAGACAGACGGGCATACTAAGATCCTCAACAAGTGGATTGAGGGATACTTGTGTCACTATATTTTCGGACAACAGAAGACGTGGATTAGATGGTTGCATCTCGGTGAGTATTGCTACAATACCACCCATCACATGTCTATTAGGATGAGCCCATTTAGGGCATTGTATGGCTATGAGACCCCATCATTTGTAGAGTTAGCATTTAGTGAGACTAGGGCTCCCAAAGCCAAGGATTGGATTAAGGAGAGCTAGGACATCGTAAGGTCCTAAAGGATAATATGAGGATGGCACAGAATCAACAGAAGACATATGCAGACCGTCACCAAATAGACCGTAGCTTCGAGGTGGGTAGCCTAGTTTTTCTGAGGCTACAACCATATTGGCAATCTTCTCTAAAGAAGAGTGGCGCAGAGAAGTTGCAACCACATTTCTATGGGCCATACAGGGTGATAAGAAGAATCAAAGAGGTGGCCTACGAGCTAGAGTTACCGGAGGACAACACGATTCACAATGTGTTTCACATCTCTTACCTCAAGAAGGCTTTGGGCAAGTAGGTTGCTTCTTCCACAAATCTACCACCATTGGACGAGGAGGGCCATTTGATCCTGGCTCCCGCATAGATTTTGGAATTCAAAGAAAAATGCTCTAGGAACAAGATGATAAATGAGTACTTGATAAGATGGAAGGACTTGCCAGAAGAGGATGCTACATGGGAGGGAGAGCAGATTTTGTAGCATCCTGGGCTGCAATTTCTTGAGGGCAAGAAATCTCAGGAAGGGAGGATACTTGGCCTGTATATAGAGCTCCAATGCACCTCTTTAAGCATATACTATGGCTCTTGCAACATGTTCGGTCCTCACCAATACTTCCCCAACATATAAGAAACCTCCAAGTGATGCGCTCCTGGCATAAGGTTGAGCTAGAGTGAGCATGCCCATTGAAACTCGAGAAAGAAAGGGGTTAAACAACCTGATAGAGAGCAGTGGCAACGCCTCCCAAGTTCAGAAAGAATCACAAGCCAAATTCGAGTGTTGTATCTTCCAAATGAGCCCCTCTTTTATTATAGGATCCCCTTAATTTGTTTTCCTCCTTTTTGGGTGATTTATTCTTCAAAGGAGTTGGCACTCCTTGTTTCAAGCCCACACATTTTATAAGGGTGAATTAGTGCCCCCCCCTTGGCACCCATGACTCCTCTATCCTTGGGGACCATTGTCTACGGGGAGCCCCTTAGACCATTGTGTCCCGTCCCCGAGGGCTAATTGGGAGGGGACATGACACATGCACTGTTATGTATACAACCAATACCGTGGCAAGTGCAATTAAACCATGGGCACGACCCTTCCTTATAATTATTCAACATCAACAACGAACCCACTGACCTTGGACGAGTATTGTTCCATAGGGACATATCTTATGGCACTGCTAAACCTAGGTATGAAAGCAAGAGATATCATCACGATGATGCCCTGATGGCATATATGGTGATTACATGGCTCTTGGTGGCTCCACTAATGTCGTCTGGAATTTGATTGACATTCCTTGATCAGTTAGTTTAGAGTTGAGAAGGAAATATGTAATGGAAGACCTTCATAAGCTTGAAGGAAGGAATTAGTGGAGGACTTTTTTTGGGGTTGTACTTAAATGAATGGCTACCACATACAACCAATGCAAAGTTAAATCCATTGTCCACTACAATGAGGATTCAATCAAGGACATAGAGAAGAGGTTGTAGCCTATTTGTTGTGTCTATTGATGTTGATTGGTACTATTTCATGGAGCCTTCTAATCTTGTAACAAACTTTTCTTCATGTGTAGGGTCATGATCTTTTTTCTATTAAGTATATCACTTCAAGTGAGTTCAACAACTCACTTCCTCATCCTCGATGGCAAGTAGGGAATTAATACAAGGATGAAATAGAGACAATCAACTTAGGGATCAACCTCTAAACCTCTTACATGAAGCTCAAAGCACTCAACTACTCGAGCTAGTCTACTAAGCTTACTTAGTTGATTGTCAACATTTAATATATTTTAATGCTTCGGAGACACACTCAACTTTGATTGTGGCCATCTCCATCTAATTTTATTTTCCTTGAAAAAAAGATTAATGGAATGACACTGGTCTAAACGTGCTAAGAATTGGTCCTTTTCCAATGATTCAAAATAATCAGAAGGGAAACTACCGTTTTTGGGTTGAAACCCAAAAAAAATAATTTTAGATTGATGAAATTGCACATATTAAATGTTAACATTGCACAATCAAGTTCCACTAGGAATATCCTAGGATGGTGAATCTAATTTTACATCAAAAATAACAATTTCATCCATCCAAAATTGCTTCTTTGGAAAAGATTCCCTAACTAAATTTTAGAAATGACACACTGAAAAATGTCAAGACAAAAAATGTTTAACCTTCTTCATAAATATGTAAGTGTCATTAGACATCTTTGAAAGCAATTTATTCTTTATGTCTCTTTATGATATTATTTATATTTGTTTAAAAAAAAATAATAATAATATCATGGTCATCTGTTTACTTAGATCATAATATCATAAGTAATAATTTATTCTTTGTGTCTGGTTTTATTTGAAATGCAGATTGTTTGGGTTGTATCATTTATACTTGTCTACAGAAAAGAAGAAGAAGAATATCACGGTCTTCTATTTACCTAGATCTATTCAGAACCTCTAAACTGAAAAATAGCAATACAATGTGCATATGCTGGTTTTACTTACGATTAATTTCAATGGCTTCTAGTTGATATAGTTATTTCTGGTTTGCCGGTGCATTTCGAGGATATTCAACGAGTGGGGGATTGAACTTTGGTGGATGACCAAAAACAAGTGTCTTCACCAGTGAACCCTATCCCAATCGGGGTTTCAAATGACTTGTTGGCAGTTAAGAAAATAATTGACTTGGTTATTACTTTCATTCCTGTTTTGGTATAAAATGTACAAATGATTCTAGGAGGTACAAATGATTCTAACAACAAATGCATAGTATTTTTTGTGGAAATAAATTTATAAATAATAGGTAGAAATTTCAGGTAGTAGTAGAGTTCTAAACTTTAGGTTTAGAGTTTTAGACTTATGCATATGGTAATGGTGAAACAATACTTTTAAGGGTTTTGCCTTCTAGATTGTATATAGCGATGGTGAAACAATATTTTTAAGGGTTTTCTCTATTTCTGAAAATACAAAATTTTAGATCGATGCATATGGTGATGGTAAAACAATATCTTTAGGGGTTTTGCCTATTCCTAAAAACACCAAATTTTAGATAATGTATATGGTTATGGTGACACAATGTTCCTATTTCTAAAAATACAGAATTCTAGATGGATGAATACAACTTTCTGTATTATCAAATTTTAAAAATTAAAAAAATATTCACGGCATATTTTGGAAAACTTAATTTTGTTTTGCTAAATGATTAAAGCAGTAGTCTAATCATTCTACTTTTTGGAGGTTTTTAGGTAATTTTTTCCTTTGATTTTGCCCGAAATTTGGTGATGAATGGTTGGATCTGCAGATTTGAGTGGCTAAGTTTGTATAATCCGATGCCCCATGTTTTTCAGCACGCTGAATTCATTTATGCATTCAAAAAAGCAATTTAAACAACAAAAAATAGAGATTTTGTCCAAATTTACATGGCAGCATTCCAGCCAATTCCTATAAAAAAAAAACCAAAAATAGAATGTTTAACCAACACCATGATCAAATGGCTGCTCTCCCACCAACCATTTAAGTCAAAAATTGAATGGGCTCTTTCGCTTCCTATTGAAATAAAGTGAATAAATACCTCTAGTACAGAAAAAGTAAAAATCCGCTCGCGGATATTCGAAATTCTGCCAAGTGGAATCCATTACTAAAACATTTTGTTGACGAAGAGGGTCAAAGTTAACAAAATGGCAAATAGTCAAGATTGATATCAGGCCCTCCGGTTCTTTAGATTTGCTTTGAGCACGGCATTTGGAGGTATGTCTCGTATGGAACAATTTATTAAAAAAGTCCCGTGTAGAACAAATTACTGATAAAAAAAATTCGTTAACTAGCAATCTTCATCAAATCTCTTCGCGTGTTAGGCCATTAATTGAGATCTCGGTGGTAGATAGTCTGAGATTCCATGCCTCCATCAATGAGCTAACATTTCTGCAAATTCCTCTAAAAACAGGCTCTCAATAGCCCAATTTGGCCAACAATGTAAATGCAATCTAATAAGAGACGCCTACTCATCATTCTAGGACAGCGATTTGAATAAAAAATTGGTTTCAGGAAGTTATAGTCCCCGAGACAACATAGACTATAGTTTTCCAACGTCACATTAGTTTTACATTGCATTGGAAGGGCAGGCCTGACACCAATTTTTATAACATTTTTTGAATTTCTATCGGAGAGTATGTTATAATCTCGAGCAAGGATATCCCCGTCCATGTGTGTCAATCTTATCGTGTGTTGGATTGAGTGTGTATACATTTTGTAAAGGTGTGTTGGATTTGTGCAGATATATTGTCATAATTTCCAATGTTATCATTAATGGATTAAAAAAACTAACCATTATAAATATTTATATGAGTATTGTATTTATAATAATAATCTATTTTTAAGGTCATGACCAAGTTAGACACTAAATTGGTGTATGAGACCACCTCCGGGCCCAACGATTTTATTGGTAAAGTCCACAAAGGTATACATACCCTACTCCCCTTTTGGATTTGAACTTGTGACCTCTTAAGAGGAAACACATGTTCTTAACCATTAGGCCCAGTCAGGTATATGTCTGCATGACGTAAAAAGTATTATATTTGGGTAGGGAGAAAATCTATCATAACTGGTTAATTATTAATTGGGAGAGTATTTTCGAATGTAGGTTTATTCATCATCATTATTCAAGGAAGACTAAGCTATCTATAAAAACATGTTGGTAGTCTGTAAGGGGGTAGACGAATTTCATTATCGCCAGATGCCTCTAAGTCTTGGGTCTTTAACATGTTTCCTTACTTCCAAGGAAGATGAGCGCTCTTAG
>JZKD02S2355766.1:364325-391911 GCA_000966675.3 Picea glauca | reverse complement strand
TGTTGGAAGATTGGTTGTTGTCATTGATGTCAACCCTAGTCATTGGTTTTGGACTGCAAGATTGATGAAGGTATTTGGAAATGAAGGACAATGCACATGAAGATACAACACCCATAGATGGATAGTATATATCATGTTTTTTCCAGTGGTATGTGGCACATCACGTGGATCCTCATGGTTGAGGAGAAATGAATTTTTGAACATGACAAAGTGAATTGAAGCAGGAAGTACATGTAGGCCCTAAAGATAATTAAAGAAAAGAATTACAAAATAATAAAGTGTAAGGTCGGCGATAATGTTAAAAGGAAGTGACATAAATGGTATAAATAAATATCATTATACATTCATTTGAAACACAAGTCGAATTTCAGAGGAAATTAGAAGTAAAGAAGGCCGGATTTCAAGGGAGGATGAAGTCTTTTGGTGATGTGTTCTAAGGTATGTTATTTTCAGGTCATCTTACCATTTTCGCTATAAAGTCTTTTCTAGAACGATTCAGATGGTGAAATTGTTATGGTATTGAGAAGACATGTCAAGGTACATGTGGTAAAATTTTCATCTCTTGATTCGCTATAATTATGGAGATACACTCTGTGGAAGATAGGGTTTTTGACCAGTCCTGAAGCTAGTCAATAAACATGTGTTCTGGGTAAAATAGTCATAACTTCTTCATAGAGAATCCAAATGATGTGAGACCAATTTCATTGGAAATAGGACAGATTGTAGTTTCTTGTATGTGAGTTTTAGAATCGGATGTTAAATATTGAGCGTGGTGAATTCTGTACAAGTTAGGTCTCCTGGATAAACCAAAATTGAATAAGGTCTACCATTCTTTCTATAACTTCCTTTTGGGGAGGATTCAAGGAGTGAAACTTGGAGGAGTTTCAGAAAATACATTGAGTAATATTATCTATAGGATCAGAGTATTCCAAGAATTGAATAATTGTAGAAGTTGAAGAATTCTCATGAAGCATTATCAAGTTCTATGTGATGGTTGGTTGATGGTGATGATTTAATGTAAAGTTTTATTATCTCTCATATATTCTTGGGTGGAAGGAAGGGGCAGGGATGAAGAATTCAAATCTCTATTGATATTGGAGTATTGTATCTTCCTCTTGGAGGTTTATCCCTCCCTTTACATTTGGAAGTTCCAGCTACCTTTGGAAGTCATTACTTCCCTTGAACAATAACTATTGATTATTTCTCATATATTGTGCATGATGTACTGTGGTGTATTGGTGTAACTCTTATACTATTGTTCATTGCTCATTGGATATAATTGAATGGTTTAAGTATAAGTTGAAAAAGGTTTTAAATTGTACTTGATACTGATTCACCCCCCTCTCAGTATCAACAAAGGAAACTGCAACCACTACAGCCTCGGTCTAAGCACCTTCTATCCAGTAGAAGCAGGTCAACAAGATTGCAGAAAAGCACAAAGATTCCTTCTTCACATAATCATCTCATGTAGCCAGAGTGGTTAAAAACATCCAACCCTTCCAACATTAGGTTCTCGACAACCTTCCACAAGCAAAGCAGTGCAACTTCTCCAGCAAGGCAAGCAACTCACCAAGGTTCAGATTCAACAAACGCTTCGCCCTCTCCCCCAGGAACTCAACACAATGTAGACCATTGTTTCCTAAGGAGAGAGGATTGATCCAGGTGAATATCTGTGGCCACCCACCTATTCCAACTGGATCAAAACAATTCTCTAGAAATTTACTATTTTTAGTAGTTTTTCTGGTCCTAAACTTCCAGGGCATAAACAACACCTTTTCATGATCGGGCACCTCAATGATTATCAAAGGAATGATTTATCCTTTGAAATGAATCTATTCATCAATACCTTTCCAATGAGCTATTGTGCGCCCCAAACAAAGATCGTATGCCAAAGTTATTCCCCTGGGAAGTTGATACACCAAACTACCCAAAACAGGGTCCACAAACCCGTTGGATTTTCATCTTCCGGTGTTAGGGTTTTGGCTTTTATTTATGTTAAAAAGGCCTTCGGAGTCTCATTGTAATGATCATATTCTTGCAAATGAGTGTAGCCATCACATCTCTTCTCAGAGATAAGCTGCCACCATTCTAGTGAGTCATTCACTCTGTAATTCTATAGTTTTTGTAGATTCTCTCATCAATAAAAATTGTGCATTACTGTATCTCTATGTTTATTGCAATATTTATGTGTATCTCGCAATATCTATGTATATTTCATTGTTATATCTTTTCCTTCATTTTTTTCTAAAAAATAATCTGGATCAATGCACATATAAGAAAGTCGACCCCTTTCATACATGCACATACACAAAAGCCGACCAGTTCTGTATATGTCCATATAAAAAATTGGTGGGATTCCATATATGAACATATACAGAAGCCAACCACTTCCATATATTATATGGAATTCGTCCACATCCGTATATGCACATACATGGAATTGGTCAACTTCTGTATATGCACATATACGGAGGCCAACTGACTTCTGTATATGTGCATATATAAAAGTCGACCACTATCATTTATGTACATATATGGAAGTGGTCGAATTTTGTATATATATAGAAGCAAACCACTTCTGTATATGCGCATATACAAAAGGTGGCTCTCATATATGCACCAACTTCTATATATGTGCATATACAGAAGCCAAACACTTTTGTATATTGGCATATACGAAAGCCACCTTTCATATATGAGCATATACAGAATCCATCCACTTATGTATATGTGCATATAAAAAAGTCGACCACTTTCGTATATACGCATATACAAAAGTACTCATATTTCATATATGTCCATATACACAAGGGGAAAAAGGCGGCCCCTTCCATATATATGCATATACGAAAGCCAACCACTTCTGTATATGTGCATATATAGAAGTGGTCAACTTTCGTATATGCACATATATGGAAGTTGACCACTTCCATATATGCACATATATGGAAGGTGGCTTCCATTTATGCGTCGACTTCCATAGATGCACATGTACAGTAGCCAACCACTTATGTATGTGCGCATATACAAAAGCAAACCACTTTCGTATATGTGCATTTATTAAAGTCGGATTCTATATATGTGCATATATGGAAGTCAGCCACTTCCATATATGTGCATATATATAACTGGTAGGCTTCCATATATGTGCATATACAAAATACAACTACTTCTTTACATGTGTATATATGGAATGTGGCTTCTGAATATGCACCGACTGTCATATATGTACATATACAGAACTTGGACACTTTTGTATATGTGTATATACGAAAGACACCTTTCATATATGCACATATACGAAATCTGACCACTTTTGTATATGCACATATATGGAATCCGACCACTTATGTATATGCTCATATACAAAAGTCAGCCACTTCCGTATATGCCCATATACGGAAGTGGTTGAATTTCATATATGCACATATATGGAAGTCGACCACTTCCGTATATGATCATATACGAAAGTCATCCCCTTCCATATATGTGCATATATGGAAGTGGTCGACTTCCATATATGTGGATATATGAAAGTTAACCACTTCTGTATATGCGCATATACAGAAGTGGTCGACTTTTGTATATACGCATATACCAAAGTCGACCACTACCATATATTTACATATATGGAAGTGGTCGACTTTCGTATATGCACCCAGTGTCGTATATGTGAATATATGGAAGCCTAACGCTTCCTTTATATGTGTATATACCGAAGCCACCTTTCATATATGTGCATATAAGAAATTCAACCATTTATGTATATGTGGTTATACGAAAGTGGTCATCTTCTGTATATGCGCATATATGAAACTTGGCCCCTTCTGTATACATGCATATACGAAAGTCGACCACTTTCGTATAAAATATTATCACTACAAATATATGTACATATATGGAAGTGGTCGACTTCCATATATGCACATATATGAAAGTGTGCATATACAAAATCCGACCTCTTCCATATATGCGCATATACGATAGGTGGTTTCCATATATGCATCGACTTTCATATATGAACTTATACAAAAGTTGACCACTTTTGTATATGTGCATATACAAAAACCACCTTTAATATATCTACATATACGAAAGTAGACCACTTCCATTTCATGCATATGCATAATCCAACTACTTATCTATATGTGCATATACAAAAAACGACTTATGTATATGTGCAGATACAAAAATCAACCACTTATGTATATGTACATATATAGAAGTGGTCGACTACCGTCTATGCACATATATAGAAGCCGACCATCTTCTATATATACACTTATACATAAGTGGCCAACTTTTGTATATGCGCATATACAGAAGTCAATCGACTTCGGTATATGCGCATATACAGAAGTTGATCGACTTTGGTATATGCACATATATGAAATTCAACCACTTTCATATATGTGCAAAAACACAAGTGGTCATCTTCTATATATGCACATATACAGAAGTGGCGGGCTTACGTATATGCCCATATATGAAAGCTAGCTTCTATATATGCACACATATGAAAGCCAACCACTTTCGTATATGCGTATATATGGAAGCCAACTTTCATATATAGGCATATACGAAAGCACGCCACTTCCATATATGTACATATATGGAATCTGATGACTTCAGTATATGTGCATATATATAAGCCGACCACTTCTATATATGCACATATATGGAAGTCGACCACTTCCGTAAATGCGGATATATGGAAGTCACCTTTCGTATACACTCATATACAGAAGTAGTGGGTTTTTGTATATATGGAAGTGGTTGAATTTTGTATATGCACATATAAGGAAGCTAATCAATTTTCATATATGTCCATATATGAAAGTATGCCACTTCCATATGTGCATATACGGATCTAACCACTTTCGTATATGTGCATATACGAAAGTGGCCGACTTTTGTATATGCGCTTATATGAAAGACATATAACATCTATGGAAGTGGCCTAATTTTGTATATGTGCATATGGGAGGTGCAAGACCTTTGTTTATGCACATATAGAAGCTGAAAAGCTTTCGTATATGAACATATACAAAATTCATCCACTTATGTATGTGCATATGCAGAAGCCGACCACTTTTGTATATGCTCATATACAAAAGTAGTCGACTACCGCACGCATATATGGAAGTGGTCGGTTTTTGCATATGAGCATACGAAAGTGGTCAACTTTCGTATATGTGCATACACAGAAGTGGGTGACATCTGTTTAGCACATATGGAAGTGGCCGACATCTGTAAATGCGCATACACGAAATTTGGTCGGCTTTAGTTTGTGCATATACGGAAGCCGACCACTTACGTATATGTGCATATATGGAAGCCGACCACTTCCATATATATGCATATACAAAAGTTGTCGGCTTCCATATATGCACATATACAGAAATAGCTTCATATATAGAAGTGGTCGTCTTTTGTATATATAGGGAAGTTGTCATCTTTTGTATATGCACATATGCAGAAGGCGGCTTCCATATATGCACATTTATGTAAATACATAAGCTTTTCCATAAATTCCCATATATGGAAGCTGTTAGCACTCTGTAAATTTTGTCCGGCTGATAGAAAAATAAAAGAAGTAACTATTTCAACCAACTTTAGAGCTGGGTACTAGCCTTCTCAACTCAAAGAGAGCTCTCTCGTGTCACTTGATATTTCTTTGTCAATTGGTGGTTAGATTTAGTTTGTTTTGGGGTTTTTTATAAAGATGTTGGCAAGGAAGAGAAGGGACACTTAGGGCTATGGAGTCAAATTTCTGAAAGTGAATGAAAACAATGACTGGTCGGTAGAACTCTCTAGAGGATAAAGGCTAAATGAGACAATGAATCTGAGTTTTAAATTGTATTTAAGGAGAGTGTAAGAAGAAGGGGAAAACAAATAACTGCATCATAGCATTACTAAAATGAATTCTAAATCAGTTAGGAAGAAAATTACACATTTTGAATTGCTTAAGCCGAGATAATTACAAGATGAATTATGGGCCTTTAACTCTTCAATTTAAACAGAATAAAATGCAAATGGAATTAAAGAACACAAGAAATACATACAATGAAAGGAGACAAAACTCATATCACCACCATTAGAATCTTTTCATAGAGGCTTCAAAGCTTCTGCATATATATTCAATTCAACTCCAAAAAGTTACAAAGTCCTCTTGCTACGAGGGGAGGCCCCTCTCCGGTAAGTCCAACCTTCATTTATATTTTAACTAGTATATATAGATTAATTACATCCGGGATCCAAAACAAATTATCTTCCCCCCAAAATACCAAAAATAGGCATCAGTTACAATGAAGGAGTAACGTACAACACCTGTACTCCTATTTTCTAGGGAATATTATAATAAAAAACTGACATATTTGAGATTTTTACTTTGAATGCCAGATGTCTATATCATTACAAAAAAATTCTGAAACATACTTAATTTAGCTTGAAATCTATTTCAAATTAACAATTTCTTCCTTTAAAGTGTCAATCCAAGCAGGCTGGTTTTCTCCAACGCTTTCAACCACCTCAGATTTAACCTTTGTCTTATCCATTCTCTCTAGTTTTATAGAAATCATGAGCTTATCTCCCTTAACTGTACAGGAATTAGAAAGATGATTTAGTTTGTGATGACCCCATTTAGGAATGAAACGTTAATCACCCAAAATAGAGTAATGTCATCCATGTTTTGAATGATAGTCGTCACTGAGTTCCAATCATAGGTTATTGGTGAAAGTACTAGCAAGGAAAATGACTTATCACACTCGACTATCAACTTCAAATGATGAGCCTTCGAATCAGTTTTATGGCGGCACTTTCCCGACGTCACAAAGACCTGAGGTGATTTGACGGGCTGTCAACTTCCCCTTTCCACATGCAATCCTTGGATGTGATATATTTCTAATAATTTTCTAACACGTGACATCAGGGTGGGCTTGGGTGGTTTCAATATTACCCTCTTTTCCCCCTAATATGTATCTGGTGGCTCCACGTGCCCTTGAAACAAAACCATGGTATTCTTATCGGCCCACCTCCAAGAGATTAATCAATGCACTATTTCTATGCCTGATATGTCCTACAATCGTCGATCAACAATGCCCATAATCCATGACCCATTGGGTTTCATTGACTTTGCCTTTCCTCTATATTTAGCCCCATCCGCTAGATATGGAATCGTACTCTAGTCTATCATTCCCTCATACTAACTTAGCCTCCTGCTAAGTCATGGGGTTGGGACTCCATAATTTTTTTTTACAGTGATAACTTGGGCTCCAACTGGGGATGCTATCCTCCCTGTGAGGTAGCAAAGAATAGTATACCTTGTTCCTTATCCGTTGGAGCTTATCTCACAACAAGTGTGTGCCATGCTCTAACCTGGAGACTGAATGTTGGATATACTGCTAAAATCTAACTGAATACTTTATTTCAGAATCTAAACTTGAAAATGCTTGATCATTAAGCTTATTCACACCTACCTACCTTAATAGTTGAAATGAGCTTCCAATCATATGAAATCATAATGCCAATGTAACCATGCAAGCATCTTTTCTAACACTAGGTTTCCTTGCACATACTTGTTCCAAAATCTGTTCACCAACAACTCCTTTGAGAAGTTATATATGAATTTGATTTTTAGGATTTCAAGAATATTGGGACTGTTTATTTTTTCTAGCAAAACTGAAAATGGATCTTCCAACGCATGCATAAGGCCCAAACTATGTTTCACTTCTTCCACTGCATTTTGGTTTTCATGTGATTCACCCTGTCGATTTCCATCAAAAGACTGGTAGATCTGTTGAGATGGATGGAAGTAACAACCTCCCGAATCAGAAGACAACACTGGCTGAAGAAGAACCTCTGGTGTAAAGCAATCCATATATAATATTGACGTTGATTTGACATTACCTTCACCTTTGAGCTGGCAATCCATCCTAAGCCTTAAATCCTGATTGTTAGAATTTTCCATATAACATGCCACAGGGTCATAAAAACCGTGAAAAATCATTTCTTCTTGATGAACAAAAACAGAAAGACCAGCCTCTTTCGTAAGTGTTTATTGTTCTTTCTCTATTTATTCCCTTCTAGGAACATTTTCAAATGAAATGGCAATAATGAGTTTGTCCACTTTTCCATGCATATCAACAAAAACATCCATACACCCTTGAACATATTTGGACATGATAGCTAGATTATATGTATCAAGACTATCCTCTTGTTCATCAAACAATTCTGGTTTGGTTTTATTAACCTTCCGGAAATTTTCTTGAGGACTGTTATATTGGCTTATAGATGAATGAAGGGGAATAAGTTCATGTTCATAATATTCTTGCAAATGAGGAAAGATGACAACATGAACTATTTCATATTCCTGAATTCTCATGGATGTTTTCTCAAAACCATAATTTTCAAGTGAGTCAAATAGAACAACTGCCTCTTTATTATTTTTTTGTATTTCTGATTGAAAAGTGGCATACACTTGCTTTCCTGGAACTCTATGCAATTTGTTTGTATAATGCTTGCAGTTTCTATATATGCAGTTTCATAATCCTCATCTCTATCTAGATGACTTAGAAATTGAACAACCACATCATTCATAGAGTAAGAAAGACAACTTTGAAACACTTTGTCTTGCCGGAAATCTTGCAGGATATCTATATTAAGTTCCAGAGAAGGACAATGACCTTTAATAACAATTTATTGATCATCTTAATCTTCATTTTCAAGATGGCAGTTGAGCACAGGCTGCAAGTATGAACCAAAATAACCTTCCATGTAATCAGCCACATGATCATTTAATGTATATAAAGGTTGTTGATCTTCCTCACTGATAACAATTTGCCCATGTAAAGTAGTGCCATTGTAGTCAGGCTTTCCTGCTTCTTATGTTATCTCATGATTTTCTTTCAACAATTGAAAGGAAGAAAAACATAATGGAATATGGTTTTCATTTGCAAATCCACTGTATTTTGGATATTCAACATCATATCTGGAAGATTTCTTATCTAGAACATTATCGACTTTTTGCTTCAACAATTTGAAAGAAGAAAAACACAATGGCAAGGTTCTTTCACTTGAGTCAAAATCTTCTTCATTTTCTTTACCTCTGTCATATGCACATCTTTCCATTTCTCTAGGTTGTTGAATGCACTTCCTTTCAGATTCCTCTTCGACCAATTTCTGCATTTCCTTGTCAAATTGTCTCAGTGAATCAGTGTGATTTGGCATCAACACACATTCTTTTGCTTCAATGATGATCTTAGAATTTTCTCTCAAACATTTAAATGAAGGAAATCATAAAGGTAAATAATTTCCTTCAACTTTTTCAGTACTCGCTTCTCTGTAACTATGATATTTAAGTTGATTGCTCTCATTATACTGTTGAAAAAGAACATTTTCTGATAGAGGAAATGTAGTTGGCTATTCTGGGAGATCATTATCATAGTCATCATCATATTCATCATATATAGGCGAATCAACAACATATGCAATGTCATCTAACAAGAACAAGCTTTGAACGCCAACCTGCTCTTCAACAGACTGATTTCCAAACTCATCTTCTTGACTGTCTACAAATGAATATATGAAACAATCGGCTCCATGTTTGTCACGGGGTGGATCAGAAACTACATAAGTGCCTTCTTTTTCAATAAGTGGGCTATAATCCTTTGCAAAATCATTTACATTCAAAACTTCATGAGGGCCTATGGTATCATTAATTTTATGCCCAAGATTCCAGTCAAATGTTCTCTGTTCATATCCACTCTCATGTCCTGGAACACCCAACTCTTCACTTCGAATCTGTTCACATGCTAGGATATTGTGTTGAATCTTCTGAGCATCATTGAACATTTGTTGTAAGGTCTCAGGTCTTCTTTCCATCAGGAGGAAAGCCATATCTGGGTGAAGAGTAGTGGCATACTGGAGCATGGAAATAACTTCAGTGGGTTGAATTTCTTTAGGTAAATCATAATAAATACTGGAAAATTCTACTGAAAGTGGAAATAGTCTCATTTATTTGCTCTTTCAAAGCATAAAATTCTGTAAGTTGCAGGTCTAGAGATTTCTTCTTACCCCAGAACTTCGAAAAAACACTCTTCAATTCTTCCCATGAGACAATGGTCTCTGGCTTCAAATGTCTAAACCATTCTTTGGTATCTCCTTTCAAGAATTGAGAGAAATCCCTCATACAAACATCATCATGGTCAATCTCAAACAAGTCTATAAAATGCTCAAACCCTTGGATGTGTTTCTCAACAATGATGGCACCAAGTTATCCATCAAATACCGGTAGGTATTCATAGTGCTTTGGAGGAAAATCATGAAGGATGTGGGGTAATTTTAAGGGCCTGTATCTGTGTTGGGTCTTTGAGGGTGTTGGATCAACTACAAAAGGTAAAATATCAACCTTGGTTTCATGAGGCTTATCAACTTGGGCATGGTTATCACATGGCTCAGATGGGAGATTTTCATCAAAATCAGTAATAAACTGAGGAGATATTTGTATAATATTAAGAGGAGGATATACAATTTTAGGATTATTGTAATCGTCATTTTCAAGCAGTAGGTGAAGAAGAATTTGTTTAGCATGTTCAGGAAACGACCAGAGGTAATTTATAACAAACAATATAATATCTTGGAAAAAATCCAATATTAAGTACTTGATTTCTTCCATGATTCTTTTTTATACCTCTATCAAGGGATCTCATCTTCAGGCATTGGAGTTGCCAATGATATTTTGGAATCTAGATTCTGCATCTCCAGTGGAGTTGCCAGTAAAAGTTCAAATTTATGGATTCTTCTACCAGTGGAATCACCTTCAAACTGATTTTTTGATGTGTGGAGTTGCCAGAGAAGGAATACAGCCAATATGTGCCTAAGTGTCTACTGCTCTCAGAACTTAGAACTCAATCATGTCGTTCTTTCCCAGGGAAATTTTTTTGATTTCCTCCCCAACAACGACGCCATAATGTTAGCACTTTGTAAATTTTGTCCAACTGATAGACAAACAACAGAGGTAACTATTTCGACCAACTTTAGAGCTGGGTACTAGCCTGCTCAGCTCAGAAAGGGATCTCTTGTGTCACTTGATATTTCTTTGGCAATTGGTGGCTAGATTTAGTTTGTTTTGGGGTTCTTTTATAAAGATGTTGGCAAGGAAGGGGAGGGACACTTAGGGCCATGGAGTCAAATTTCTGAAAGTGAATGAAAACAATGCCTGGATGATAGAACTCTCCATAGGATAAACGCTAAATGAGGCAATGAATCTGAGTTTTAAATTGTATTTAAGCAGAGTGTAAGAAGAAGGGGAAAACAAATAACTGCATCAGAGCATTACTAAAATGAATTCTGAATTAGTTAGGAAGAAAATTACACAGTTTGAATTGCTTAAGCCGAGAACATCACAAGATGAATTTTGGGCCTTTAAATCTCCAATTTAAATAGAAGAAAATGAAAATGGAATTAAATAACACAAGAAATACATACAATGAAAGGAGAAAAAACTCATATCACCACCATTAGAATATTTTCATAGAGACTTCAAAGCTTCTATATATGTATTCAATTCAACTCCAAAAAGTTACAAAGTCCTCCTACTACGAGGGCAGGTTCCTCTCGGGTAAGTCCAACCTTCATTTATATTTTAACTAGTATATATAGATTAATTACATCTGGGATTCAAAACGAATCATCTTCCCCCCAAAATACCAAAAATAGGCATCAGTTACAAAGAAGGAGTAACGTACAACAAATGTACTCCTATTTTCTAGGGGACGTTATAATAAAAAACTGACATATTTGAGATTTTCACTTTGAATGCCACGTGTCTATATCATTACAAAATTTCTCTGAAACATACTTAATTTATCTTGAAATCTATTTAAGATTATCAATTTCTTCCTTTAAAATTTCAAGCCAAGCAAGTTGGTTTACTCCAACGCTTTCAACCACCTCATCTTTAACCTTTGTCTTATCCATTCTCTCTAGTTTTCCAGAAATCACGATCTTATCTCCCTTAACTATACAGGAATTAGAAATATGATTCAGTTTGTGATGACCCCATTCAGGAATGAAACGTTAATCACGAAAAACAGAGTAATGTCATCTATGTTTTGAATGACAGTCGTCATTGAGTTCCAATCATAGGTTATTGGTGAAAGTACTAGCAAGGACAACGACTTATCATGCTCAGATATCAACTTCAAATGATGAGCCTTCGAATCAGTTTTATGGCGGCGCTTGCCCGACGTAGCACGAACAAAAAGTACCCGAACAATTGTCCTGAGGTGATTTGATGGGCCGTCAACTTCCCCTTTCCACATGCGATCCTTAGATGTGACATATATCTAATAATTTTCTGACACGTGACATCAGGGTGGGCTTGGGTGGTTTCAAGCTTACCCGCTTTCCCCCCTGATATGTATCTAGTGGCACCACATGCCCTTGAAATGAAACCGTGGTATTCTTATCAGCCCACCTATGTCTTACGACCATCGATCGACATCGCCCATGATCCATGACCCATTGGGTCTCATCGACTTCACCTTTCCGCTATATTTAGCCTCGTCCGCTAGATATGGCATTGTCTGCTAGTCTATCGCTCCTCCATACCGACTTATCCTCCTACTAAGTCCTGGGGCTGGGACTCCATAAATATTTTTTACTGTGATAACAGAAGCCACCTTCTGCATATGCCCATACACAAAAGATGACAACTTCCATATATGTGCATATATGGAAGCTGACCACTTCCATATATGAATCCACTTCCATATATGTGCATATAGGGAAGTGTCTGACTTTAGTATATGCACATATACAGAAGCCAAAAAAAAATTTATATGCACATATACAGAAGTGGTCGACTTCCATATATGCGCATATACAGAGGTGGTTAGCTTCCGTATATGTGCATACAAAATCTGACCGACTTTCGTATATGCGCATATACAGATATCAACCACTTCCATATGTGCATATGCAGAAGTCAGACACTTCCATATATTCATATATATGGAAGCCGACCACTTCCATATATGTGCATATGTGGAAGCCAACCACTTCCGTATATGCACATATACGAAAGTGGTTGGATTCCGCATATGCTCATACTTAAGTGGATGACTTTCATATGTGCATATACGAATGTCCATTGAATTTTGTAAGCGCATAAATGAAATTATGCCGGCTTTCATATGCACATATACGTAAGAAGGCCACTTCCATATATGTTTATCTACATAAGTGGTTGGATTCTATATAATCGCATATACAAAAGTCGGCCACTCCCGTATATGTGCATATACTAAAGTGGTTGGCTTCCGTATATGCACATATGAAAGTGGATGACTTTCGTATATGCACATATATGAAATTTGGTTGGCGTTCGTATATGTGCATATACAAAATTCGGGAACTTTCATATATATAGAAGCCCACTACTTCCGTATATGAGCATATATGGAAGGTGGCTTCCATATATCTACATTTACAAAATTGGTTTACTTCCATATGTGCACATATACATAAGTGGTCAGCTTCTGTATATGTGCATATACAAAAGTGGTCGGATTTCATATATGCACATATATGAAAGTGGTCGTCTTTCATATATTATCATATATGAAATATGGCTTCCATATATGCGCATATACAGAAGTGGTCGGCTTCCGTATATGCACATATACAGTCACTCTGGGAATAAAGTATTTGGATTTTCTTGCATCCATGCCTTGAGGCATGTGGCTATTTGTCAGTCCCAAACCTTGTTTTCTCCTCCGAAAATGTGTACACGTGAATATTATAGACCCAACTTCAAAGTCTTGTCTAAATATTCGACCCTACATTTGGAAATATTGAGGTTGCCCACAAATTTATGGCTTGTTTTTTATTGATCTATGAGGTGGTTTGTACGATTTTTGAGTTTAAAAGAATTGCTATGGAAGCAATGCCCACCATAGTCACAGGGGTTTCCAATTTTGGTTTGTTTGCAACGGTTATTGGAAGTTGTGATGTGAATATGATATAACAGAAAGAGGAGCTCTATGTTTCTCTTCATCTCACGATGTTTGGGATATTCTGTATAATTATGATAGCTAAATCATTTTATAAACAATATCCTACAAAAATTTATGATAGTTTAAAAGAAGAAATGAAATTCATTTCTTTTTATATAATCATATTAATTTCACTTGAGTTTTATATTGCACGATTTAAAAGGATTGTTGCCAAGTTGTGGATCCTGTGTGTGAAATTTAAAAGAGTGCTATCGCACAAACAAATTTGGTGAAAGTTTTGGATGGAAAACAATGGATATTAAAATGATTTTATGTAATGTTGATTTTAAAGTTAATAAATTTTATTTCTTGTAGCATAATAGTAATCATTTTTTTTCCCGTTCATTGTTTCATTTTTCGTTCATTATACGCCCACCACCTTCCCAATAACATTTATCCATCCCTTGTTCTGTTATCTTGAATACCATTTTTATAGAAAAAGGATTTAAAAGGATTATGAATTTGGGTTGGCAATTGTGACATGGAGATATTGTTTTTGGAAGAAAAGGACTCTACGTTGCTTGAACAATATTCATTGTTGATTCCCATCCATGCTACTATTTTTCGTTCATTATAAATGCCCTCATATTCCCATTGACCCTATCATTCCCTGTTCAATTGCAGTTAATTATTAAATTGGATTTGGCGAAATTGTGTTAATGGATGGATTGCATATGCTTCCATTTGTGAATGATAGAGCCAACATATTGATTTTATTTAGGTAGAATATTAGCGAATGGATTGTTAAAATTTTTCATATTCTAATTGAGATATTGCTTTAGGATGAGATTCTTTAATAGGGGAAACAATGGCAGAGGTGTAAAAAGAGGTAGAGGAAACAATTGGCAAAGAGGCCATAGAAGGCCACGATTCTCAATACATTTTGATGTTGATCCACAAGAACTAAATCAACTTTTCCAAGCTGGGTTTTTCAATCTAGTTGGCCAATGAATTCTACAACCTAGGCCTAAGAGGCCTCCTTTCTAGCCACACTAAAATTTCTCTGGTATATGTGTCCCCCCTCATGTTTCTATGCAGCCATAACCACCTGTCAATGATGGTTGGAAAGAGATCGTCCACCAACCTGCTCCACATCATAATGGGTGGACTAAAATATCGTTGCCATTGCCCCCTCCTCCACTGCCATTTAATCCAAATGCCCAAGATGATTGAATTGCTTCACCATCCCAGTCTTCACATGCAATCAAAAGTCTTAAAATCACTATGCCTAAACCAAAGATTGATAAAGGGAAAAAAGTGGCCAATTCTCCTAACTCTTCCAAAAATTATGTTGAATTAGTGTCCTCCCATCTCCACCTCAAGGATAATTTCTCCCATGTCATAAGAGAAATCCCTCCTCAAGGTTCCAATCAGCCTCAAGCTGCTACAAAAGATAAAACAGCAGGGAGATCAACAGAGAGTAGTAGTGAAAAGAGGAAAACCACTTCTCATAGAAAATACAGTTTTTAATGTTGTTAATGTTATTTTCTTTTGAGGACAATTTTTTTTTATTGATATGACATAATTTTTGGACAGAAAATACACATTTAGACATAATTTTTGGACAACATGGATATAATGCTATTTTTGGATATTGTCATATTTTATTTTTGATATTAAAATATTTGACTATTAATATGAGGATGCGAGTTACAAGGCGGATGTTTGAATTAAATTTTTAGGGTATTATACTTCATGTTTTGATGATTATTAAAGAAATGAAAATTGGAGTGACAAGGGGTCCCATCTATTTAGTTATTATTTAAATAGACCCTTATCTATCTATCTATCTATCTATCTATCTATATATTATTTATTTGTCTCAACTAATTATTTAAGCTAATTAAGCTTAAAAAAAGAAAAGTAGTTGAACTACCATAACTTATTGAGAAAGAATAAAAGATCAATCAATTGAAGAGACAAAGGGAAGGAAATAGCAAAAGGTGAACTTCTGATATAAGGTCTGCTCTAAACTTGTGAGATAATTCTTTTCTTCATTCATTCTGAGTTTACTAGAAACATTAACCATCTTGATGATAGCAAGGTATTATTGAAGGCAACATGATTCAAAACTGAATCATATCTTTCAACAACTTGTTTCTAAAGGTGTATGATCTATCTTTGGTAGTCTGTGTGTTCTTGTTTGTTTATGGATTATATTTCATGTCTGATAAAAAGTATTTTGCAGAGTCAAGTGGAAACATTTTTATGGCAAGCTAACCTAGATCTTTAGCTTCAATTTTCTTTTGTTTTCAGAGTCTTTTTGTATGGTTCTCATCGAAGACTTCTAAGTTTTCCTTTGGTCCCACCCTCACAGGGGTTTGTAAAGAGAGTTATTCTTTGTATCTCATAATGAAGTTAATATGAAAAATCATATTTCTGATTTTAGTTTCACATGCGTATCTTTATGATATTGTTTATATTTTATTGTTATTCTCATCTCTTTTCCTATACACACTTATGTATATCTTTCATTTCTTTCTTTTTCATAGTTACATATAACATATAAAATCGGCCTTATTCCCTAGTACATATTACATGTGGATTAAGATATTATTTTGAATTAAAGGCTATAAGCTCCAGGTAACATTCCTAACTATCTTGCCTTAGCCTAGAAAGATATGAAAATTCTTGAGTAAGGTTCTTCATACCTTTTTGTCAACATTTATTTAGTGACCATATTGGGGAGATCTTCCATATCTCTTTGGTTGATTGTATCACGATTTTATTTTATTTTTATGTTTTTTCTGATTATTCTTTTACTGATTTTTTCATGACAGTACCTGTTGTGGAACAACCCAATATTGGAAATGGTCTTGATGATCAAATCAACATTACATTGACTTTATTCAACACTAATTTAGAAACTGCTAATACTTGTGCTAAACTTAAACACTCTTGGGAAGTAATTGAAAAGGATATAAATATTCGTGAACATTGGGAAGCCAGGCAAAGGAAGCCCAGAAATCAACAATAACCTTTCCTCTTATCTGTTTAATATTTTTTGTTTCATTTCCTATCATTCTCGTATTTCTCTAAGAATAAGAGGATTGTCCCCTGAAGTTACTCCTATTTCTGAAATAGGGAGGAGAAAGTTTGTGTCACAAACATAACAAAGTTCTCTTAGAAGAACCCTATCTGATTCTTCCAGTTCATCTTCATTTCCCATACCTGTCACCTTCAATATGACGTCCTCGGGTAGTGGTAGTGGCACTAGAGGTTCCACCTCCTCAAAACCTTCCGCTTAATCTGTGATTGGTAGTAACTATAGTCATCAAATCCCTATTCAATCTACTACCAATCCTGCCAAGTTCATTAAGAAATATGGGATTTTCCAATTTGAGGAAGATGCTACAACCACCTCCTGGCATGTGTCTTCTCCCTTGAATCTCGCATGAGCCACCCAACCATTACCGAAATTCAAAGAACATTTTCTAATGCTTTTCATAACATAGGGGCTAATGAAAATGATACTTGCATGCGTTTATTTTTTAATTCTCTTGAAGGGAAAGATGCAACATATTTTTTTAATCTCCTGCCCAAAATCCTTTCAACTTGGGAAGAATTGGTCTATTGGTTTAATTCCACTTATGGACAACCCAATAGTCCATCTGATCAGTTAAAGGAATACAACAAAATTTCCTATAAATATGGTGAACCTATTAAGTCTTTTAACCTTCATTTGCCAAGATATATAATCAAATTCCCGAATTAATATGTCCTTAAGATCAAGTTGTGTTCATGCATTACTATAATTATTTACCTTCTCCTTATCGTAATAGAGTTGAAGAAAAGGATATTGACAATCTCGGTTCAAGCAAACAAACATGTCTACCATTCTACAACTCAAAAGAATGGGTCTTCCTAAATGAGATTTGGTCAAGAAAACAAACATGTTTTCCATTCTACAACTCATGCAAGATATGAATAATAGGATGATAGCTTACAAACAAAAGGGAATTTCCTCTTCCTCTTCCCCCAGGGCTTATTCTTCTTCCCTAGCGCCTTTTAGAAATACTAATGAGAACACTTTTCAGCAAAAGGAGATAATGACTCGCACTTGGTGTAACTTCTGTGAAGAAAATCATGATGAAAACACATGCAAAGTTAAAATAAATACTAGAGATAAGATCTTTGGCAAAAGGACCGATACCACGATCGTTGTTTTAGATTGGGCCGAACCAGAGGATGTCATGGTAGTCAATATCAGGAATAAATCTTACACTACAAAGAGAAAATTTGATCTTCCCCGCACTTCTTCTACCCCAAGCTCATCTTCTCAAAATGTTGATACACAAATTGTCAGAACTTCAAGTGATCAAGGGGTATATTCTCCTATTCTCTCTTCTAAGTACAATATCCTTAACCAATTGGCTAATATCAAAGTTGATGCTACCCTTTTGGACATGGTTTCTGTTCCAGAACAACAAAAGCATCTTAGGAACTTTATGGAAAGTAAGGTTTCCACCATAGCAAATCTATTTGAAGAGTCGAAGGAAGAGGATTCAACTCTAAATAGGATAGGTGTACAAATAACTTTAGAAACCCTGTAAAAAAAACCCCTTTCTATATTTCAATAAAAATCATGGATAAAATAACTCACTATTTCCTAATTGATGGAGGATATAGTCCAAGTGTGATTTCTAAAATTATTATGGAAGAGCTTGGCTTATCTTGTACCAATGAAAATTCTAGAAGCATGCTCTCTTATAATAAGCTTGTAAGATAAGGTCTTTGGAATAAGCTCACCAAAGATATTTCATTGAGGAAAACTGACCCGATTCTCCCCTACAACGATGCCAAAATGTTATCACATGGTTTGTACTTGTTCAAATCCCAAGACAAGATGCTCAAACCTTGTGTAACTACAGGATATCCCACCATTGTCAATTTAGTAGAAAATCCCAACTTTTTAGTGATGGATGTGGTCCACCATAGGGGAGGCATCCCCGATATATTTAAGGGATCAAATAAAAAGTAATGCATCCAAGCCTATAGCCCCCTCTCATGGTTACCTAAGTCAAACATCTACATTTGTGAAATTGAGGCAATAGGAAGTGCTTCGGGTACCTGCCTGGAACAAGAACAATTGCAACATATATATAGTGATTTCCAAGTACCAAGATGCAATATAATCCTCAAAAGATAGTAGACAATGAAAATATATGATAATTGGTACAAAAGTGCAGAAAGATAACAATCTCTAACAACCAATAGAGTTTTGTAACAACCACAATAAAATTAGATCACAATTGCATGACATTATAGTGTAATATTAGCATAAATCCAATAGATCAGATTCCAACCATTCCAAGAATTTTTTGAGTGAGTTAAGATAATGTTAGAGTAGTGTATGCAACAAACTTAAGTAAATTATATGGTTGTAGCAGTGTTTTACAACAACAACAATAAAGTTAGTAGATTAGGCTAAGCTAGAGCTAGAAGAAGTTAGTGAAAGCCTTAGAGAATAAGAATTGAAAGTTTGTTTGAACAAATTCCTTCATGGGAGAAAGTAAACTAGTGAGTCTCTTATAACAACAATGGCACATGCAATTGGAGAATGATGATAGGTGAGTCTCTTATAACAATAATGGCACATGCAATTGGAGAATGATGATAGAAATGTCTAAGAACAAGGGCTTGAAATCTAAGGTGCTAGTACCTTAGGGCCTTAGCTTTCAAGAAGAAGTTACTAGAGTGCAAACACTCTTGGGATCTAGTAGCTCTTTCTTCCCTTCTTAGATCCTTCAAAAATGTCACAACAAGTGTCTAGAATCAAACTCCTAAAGTGCTAGCAATTTTAGGGCTTTAGGATTTTGACCTAGGTAGGATTTTCTTGCAAACTAATGGGTGAAATAATCTAGAGAGAGGAGGAAGCACCTTATGATACTCTCTTAGGGTTTTGACAAGCAATATATATTCAATATGAACAAGTAAACTTTACCATAAACATCCAACAAATGAAATGAAATTGAATATTTTACTTAATTCACCAAGACTTAACCAAGTATAAACCATATTTTCAGAAAATTCCACCAAAATTAGCAACACGCATCCAAAACTTGTCCTCCAAAGCAAGGTGCATAAACTCAAGAAAGAGATATTCCAAGATAAGGAGAAAATTTCAGTCCAAATCCTCTCATGTGAGAGGAACAAGTTATCTCAAAATGAAATGTCAAGGTCTATTATTTATAGGAGACCTTGCAAGATAATTTTTCCACAAATTTAAAATATAAGAGGGCAGACCCCTTTGATTTTCCTCTACAATGTGCAAAAAATGAAAAATACATGAAGTAAACCCTACAAGGGTGATGTCATACCCTAGGAGGGTGACATAATTCCTAAAAGGTGAAGCATTGGGCCTCCAAAGGCCACATATCATGCCTCAACTACTCAGGGGTGTGTTTCCTCACCCATACCACATCAAGCAACCTTTGAATCCATCAAACCCTATCATCCAAAGGATGACGTCCATGCTAGAAAGGTGACGTTATAGGCCTCAAAAGGCCACGTCCTAGTGAAAGAGGGTGCAATCTCATATTCAGAGGATGCTAAGGTGCCTCCAATATAAACGTCCTCTGTCCTCTATGCACGAAAACTCTGGGGTGCCCTGCCTAGCCTATGGGATTTCATCCCATGCATGTGGCATAATGACCAACCTGCTCAAAACCAAGCCCACCTGTCCATCATATAAGGTTCCAAGGATGTGAGAGCCATTGTCTGAGGATGTTGAGTCACTGCATGACTCACTGCTCTTCATCACACATGCCAAAGTCCTGCAATAAGGCACAACATCTTGGCTATAACCCAATATATCTATCAAAGAACCATGTTAGTGGCATTCAAAACAAAAAAAAATATCAGACAAAATAAACCAATGTTCATAAGACACGTTAGTCCTTAAATTATGAAAAGTAAGATGATGCCTAAGATAGAAGCCATGTGAACAATTAACCCCACTATCCCCTTCAAGTATCACCCAAGCCCAAGACCTTGTGAGTGTTACCAAGTTTAAGCATGGGAGAGCCTTCATCCAACCCTATTACGCGTGCCACCTAAACAATGAGTGACCCAAGTAGAGGGATAGGTCCCAAGAGTGACAAGGGAAAGTAAAAACCCATCAAGAGTAAGTGTGAAGATGATATGGTTTGGGTTTTCCTTCATGTCTATGAGTTATTTTGTTGAGGGTGCGCTTTCTCTTGGGTTACCAACTACTTAGGTGCAATTTTTTCCATACCCCTTTTTAGCCATCTTTCCAATCCCTGCTTTCATTTATTTATAATTTGATAGCCCCTTTTACGAGGTTTTAAGCTTCAACATTTGAAACTTGGGACCGAGGTGGGCACTGAGTAAGTAGATCTCAAGTTGGACCAGATTTTGATGGTCCTTATTCTTTGTGTTCACTTTATTTTCAAGATTAATTTCTTATTCTTTTACAACAACTGCAATCTACCTTTGGGCCGTTAGCCCCTTTCTCATGAGATTATGGGTCATAGCTAAAGTTTATTAAATGTAAGGGATTTTATGACAGAAGGTGTTAAGTATGGTTGGGAGTGGAATATTACCCTTGGTAGGGCTCCCCAATATTACCCCTTTTTCCTAGGCGATGACAACATGGTACTAGGGCATAGAAGATGACCACCAAGGTGAAACAAGGCAACCAAGACAATTTCTCAAGCAAATGATCCACTATCCAACTTCAACCAATGGTCCTTGTACACATGCCCAATAAATTAACACAACACTTTGCATGAAGAAAGGACTACCATGGTGACACTAGATTACCATGCCCCATACCCTGGGTTTCTGGAATGCGACGATCCTTGGTTGATCTATGCTAGGAGGAAAATCAAGGGGGGTTGTTGGGATTTTGTCTATGGACATGATGATCATCATAATCTCATCATAGATCATGATCTCCATTGTAGGCCTCGAGACATGATCTCCTTAGTTACCCCTACTCATGGGGGGTAACATGTATCAGAGTAGGTTCATCAGATACCTTGAAGTAACTACCATGGGAAAATTATTGAAGAGGGAAAGCTGGAAAAGTTGAGATACTTTAACAAGTAAATCCAAGAGGAAATTTGGTATTATAGGTAGAGAGTAGATGTTCTAGAAAAATAGCTTGCTAAGCACCAAGACTCCTTCATTTCCATGAGGGAATATTTAGACAAGAGTAGATTGAAACTCTTGCAGTAGGGGGATAAATTCACTGATCTAGATAATTGACAAGAGGATAGGTTCACCAAAGTCATTGCTCAACTATACTAGGAGCTAGCAGTGAAGGAAGAGGCCTTGAAGGAGCTAGAAGCATATGTCCAAGAGACCAAGAAAGCCCCTTTTTGTTTCTATTGTTGAAGCTAGCACCATGACCATGTCAAACATGGTAAACTCACCTTCCAATACCCTTTCTCAAGAGACCTTTGGTGAATTTGAAAAGAACACAAGTGGCATTGGTTCCAAGATCATGAGGCAAATGGGCTAGTCAAGGATGGCCAAGGGATTCTGCTCCCCATTGTAGCTCAACAAAGGCCCAAGAATGAAGTCCTAATATTTGGTGGACAAGAATCAATCACAATTTTATCTAAAACCACATTTTTCAAGGCAAGAGGAATAAAAAAAAAAGCCATTCCCTTGGAGAAAAAGGAAACTGGAAAAGGAGTGTGCAACATGCCACTCAAATACGCTTGTAGAGGCTTGGAAGAGGGAAACAAAGAGATTATTCATTTTCTTCAATTCTTGGGGGACTAAGAAACCAAGCTGGAAAGCATCATCACAAACTGAAAAGGTATGGCATATTTTTTTTCTATTGCAAGAAAAGGAATCATAAGGCTAGCGATTATTGGCCCTCTAGAAGGCCAAGAAAACAATGGAGGAACTATTTCCAACACTGCATATTGACTAGACATTGGGAGGCCAAATGTTAGAGGTTTCATCCAAAACTTTATCCCAAGAATCCAACATTCAAGAAGAAAGCTTGGAGAGTCAAGGTCAAGGGAAACAAGAGTTGCTTGCACTTGCAACCCAAGGAGAAACGATTGTCCAATGACCTATTGCAGTAACAAATGTCATATACATCCATTAAATGGATAGCAGAGTTATGCTTAAGCCATCCCCTACTTAGATCTTATCTTCCATCCTACAATGGATGCATCCTTGTATGGAGATTTGCCAGAGTTTGATTGACGATTGAAGAAGAAGATTGAAGGGAGGTGAATATTATTGTGACCAAAAGTTTGCAAATGGGGAGGTGTGATTTGAATTGAATCCTCTCCAAAATTTGTAATGAGCACTTAGTTGCTTTCTCTTTTGAAATTTTTATAAACATGTCTTTTTTATTTTATTTTGTCTTTTTGGAAAAAATTGGAAGTGGAAATGAACCATTGTGATGGTTGGCCTTATAAAGGTATCCAATTAAAAATGAAGTTTGTAGTGAAGAAGGACATCAACAGGGACATGTAAGGAGAAATGGGGAGGACAATAGAAGAAATGAGAGCTCGAAGAGGTAAACTTGCTTGAAGTTGAGTGGACAAAGGAGTTAATGATCCTGTCCATGTTGAGCAAAGGTGTTGAGCCATGGATATTTGCAGTTTTATTTTATTGTCTATGAGTAACAATACACAAACTCTGTGTATAGCTCACCCCTTTGTAATTTTATCCTAAGCATATAAAAATGTCATTTAAATGTTGAAATCTATGAGCTACTGCAATCTGTTCTTTGGGTATTTTGGTTATCAGTTACAACAATCAATGTATACTCTGTTAAAGTGTGTTTTCATTCTGTAGCACCTATGCACAACCAAAATTTTCTTGTTGGGCATTTTACCCACTACTTGGGTGAGTTTACAGACCCATGAGCATTTTATCCTTTGCCTAGGTGAATTACAAACCCCTAGGCATTTTATCCTCTTCTTGGGAAAATTTATAGATCCCCAAGTGTTTTATCTATTGCCTGAGTGAATTTACATCCTCCTGGGAATTTTATTAATTTCCTGAATGCCTCCACTCACTTGTTGGTTGATTATTTCTAGCCTACTATATCTAAATCCGTTTTTATACTCACAACAACTCTTCTTTTCGAAGCACAATCAATAAATACATTTTTGCACTTCTGTAGAAAACTGTTTATCTAACTTAGAGTTGGAGTGCAAAGTAGGATATTTTGTTGTTTGAAGTGTGTTGTAGCATGATAATTAATTTCCCTTAGAGATAAAACTCATAGAGGTTGTACCATAATGTAGATATAGGCTACGAAAACCATTGCAATGGAAGCTGTTAAGGAGGATACAAAAGTAGTTTGCTATGGAAGTCGTTAAAGAGGCTACAAAAGTAGTTTGATATGGAAGCCATGGAAGAGGTAATGAATTCAATTTACACAAACAATAATTGAAGAAGAATCCATTTTGGTGAGATGGATGGGACATAGTCCTAGTGTTTACAGATCACATTATCCTACATAGTAGTTACTACTAGTTCTTTATTTAATTGGGCTGCTATTTTGTCCAGTCCACTTAACCATGTGATTGAAAGGGCACATAAGGCAAAGGAAAGTCCCGAGGTTATTCCTACCTTCTATATGGAATCCTATATACTAGTGTAGTTTGTGCTTCTAATGTATTTGGAGGTCTTTACCTCAGTTACCATGTTTCAAAAGCTCCTGTGCATGTATATTGTCAAATTTCATGGGAAAACAAGTATAAAAACAATATTCATCCATTTGTGACTTTTTCCTAGCTCCATTATACAAGATCATTTTTTGTAGAGAATTTCCAATACTGATGAAGGATGATAAGAATTTGATCAATTACTTTGGCAATTTGTATTTTCAAGAAGACATTATCTGAGAATCTGTGGTGCAATTGTAGCACCTCATCTTTTATCAAAGTATGTAAATGACATAGTTGTTTTCGGAGAGATAGCATGTCATACTATGCTTCAAGGTTTCAATGCTTCATTATTGAAAGAATATAAGAAAAATATTTTCATTCCCTATAATTTTAGTTTGGGTCATAATTTCTTAAAAGATCCAAAACATGTCCGACAAGAAGCTATCATTTTTCTTGAATATAGGATTCCTCTTGGCCAATTCAAGAGACATTATACCAAAGGATTTGTAACTAAGCATTGTGATCTAATATCTTTATCTTGGCCATACACTTATGAACATTGGGAATATTAAATCCCTTTGAAAATTCCAAGGATTGGGATGAGGTTCAGTGAAAGTAGCAACACCCTCATTTAGCAGTCTTCAACATTTTATCTCTTGATGAATAAATGGATGAGATAATCAAGGGACTGGTCGAGGTGGAAAGAATTACCAAGGAAGTAGAAGAGGCTAGGAGACTTAGGGATATCGGAATTAAAGAGGAGGTTGAGAGAAAAGTGATACAGGATGAACATATTAAGAAACAATAAGAAGAGGAACTGAAGAGAAAAATAGAGGAGGAGTTAAGGAAGATGCAAGACGAAGAAGTTGTATAGTTATAATTGGAGAAGAAGAAAAAATCTTTGAATTTGAGTAGAGGAAGATGGACTTGCAGGAATCTTGAGAGAAGAAATGAAAATAAGAAAAAATAAAAAGAAAGATAGAAGAAGAAGAAATTCGGCAAGAACAAAAAGCAACGAATGAAGAGGAAGATCAATTGGATTTCATCAAGGAAATTCAAAAGAGTTGTGGCCGTGAGGATCATGGAATCATGATGTTGACTAAAGAGGATATAGTTGGAATTGAACAATCAATGTGATACTAGGGTAAGCTAGCTAAAGTGTCCCAAGACCAAGTGAGGGAAGAATGATCTACATGAATTAAAATTTGGGATCTCATTGAGAATGCCATGTCAAAGAGAAGACTGCCCAATTTTGGCCCATTGGAGGGTTTTCAACCAATTGAAGAAGTGTTACATGAGTTCAAGAAGATCATTGACAAGGGAGACATTGATGTAAGAGGTATATCCTCACTTGAGCACATACATCTTTAGAAGTTTCTAACAAGAGAACTCAGAATGGTGACTCAACTAGAGTCTAGTATGCTAAAATTAGAAAAATATATCAAGATATTTAGACAGGAGAATGCCACTCTGAGTTTTCCCAAGGAGAAACACATGTTCCCTAATTTAGGTATATGTGAGGAATTGTTCGATTAGTGGGGGAAGTATGATGTTGAGCATCCGTATGTTGAGATGTCTAGTCCACTATAATTATAGCGTCGTGTAATGCTTTTATGAACTTTTCTACTTTTCACTTTATTCTATTTTTAAATATAATTTTTCTTATAAATATGAAAATGGGTCTCTAGGAAAGGGTCTTTGGCTTTGGGGTGATTTTGGAAGGATTGTAGCTCAAAATTACTTCAAGATTAATTCAAAAACTCTTTTGGAGTCAAGGGATGTGTTTTTGCTAAAGATTTATGTGTGTTAATTCTTATTTGTGGATTATTCTACCGGTGAATTGATGTCACAAGTGTCTAGTAAGTATTTCAATTTTCCAAGCTATCTTGCGTTATTGAATGAATTGCTAGTTATTGTGTTCATTGAACAATTTTACTTTATTTAAGAATATTTTTTTAATTTTCTATATTACATTTATGTCATCTAAATATATGATGTATTGTGGAATTATTTCCATAACCAAAATATATATGATGGCGAATCACACTGTTTTCTTTCCTGAAGGTTATGTTGTAGTAATATTTCTCAACAAATTTATTTCTTAGAGAATTAAAATATATAGATCACTTTCATTCACTGTTCCTAGAGGTTATCCATTAGTAATAGATTTCTTCAAACTCTCTAGATTAGAATTAATTTCATTACTTAGCACATAAATAAAAAAACATAAATAAAATAGAAAACACTTTTAAACAGATTCATAAAGCTCATTGAATGGTCAAGGGACAATTAAATTACAGGATTATTCCATTCCAAACAAGGAAGAGTCTAATTGGGCCTCTTCCTTAGGTTTAGTCCCTACTACTCGGAATTGGAAATCCAATCCCCTCTATAGAATTGGTGGTAGAAGGAGGGATTGTGTATGGAAATCCATACCAATTGTAACATACCCAACACCCAAGATGACTCCCTTCACTGCGAAAATGACTTAGTTTTCTAAAAACAATATTACCAACTTAACGAGAACTTTGTCGAGTTTTCATTTTTTCAAGGGTCGCATTTTTTACCACATTTTGAAAAATGGTGCTACCAGTAACACCCCTTTTGATTTTGAGGTAGTTTTTTGATATTTTAAATTTTCTTGTCTATAATGGATCCACATTTTGTTTCTAAAATGCTTGTTTTTTGAACTATTTTCAAATTTTCCCAAATCAATTTTTTTTAAATGCTTATTTTTCCAACTATTTTCAATTTTTTCTAAATCCTTTTTTTTTTATCAATGTTGTTTTTAATGACTTTTAATTATACTAAAAATGTTATATATCATTTACATTTTTGAAATTAAGATTTTTCATACAATTATGTCTCATTATTTAATTTATGTTGCCATAGTTTTTAAATATAGTGTCAAATTGTATT
>JZKD02S2355766.1:326264-337701 GCA_000966675.3 Picea glauca | reverse complement strand
ACAGGACGCATGTGTCTGTAACCAGGCTAGGACACAGATCTATGATAATAACACCTCGCATAATATTATGTTAACACTTAGGAAGTGAACATGCATTAGTTTATTAACCATTTAACATCATAGAGAATAATCAAAGACAAATCTAGCACAATAGAAACCAGTGATGATATACCCTTAGCATTTAGCACTTAGCACTATGAGTTAAATCTAGCATTCATTTACCCTTAACATAAGTAAAGTACTTAAGCAACAATAGATCTACCCATTACACATCATAATCAAATCACTAAGCACAACCACAATAGAAATAACATAACACAAATGAAACCATGAGACACCAGATATACGTGGTTCACCCCAGTGTGGGGCTACATCCACCAACTACTTCACCTCTTTATTATCCGCCAAAATCTTACATCCAGCCAGATCTATGCACTAAGCCACAGATTCGAACTTTGCACAAGATAGGAGATACGCACACTAAGAAATAGATCCTCTTTCTTCTCACTAAGCACTAGATCTGTGCACTAAGAACCTTCTACAAAATCACAGTCGAGCACTAAGCCTCAACCACATACATTCCTTTTCACAAAGCACTTATGTTTCAATAGAACTACATGAACTACTTCTACCATACATTCCTCTTTATTTATATTTTTACAAACCATTACAATAATGCCTAAACATGGGGAAAACCCATGGTCCGACATCCCATAAAACCGTTATAAAAACCCTAGAGAACCCCTTACTGGGTCCACATATCCCGCAAAATGAGTGAGATCCACGATCTCAGCTCTGCCTAGATGCTCCTTCTTCGACCAACATGTCGAAGTCCAAAAGTGGGCCAAAACTAACCAAAGTTTCCTCAAAACTTGGTCGAGGGACAACATGCCCCCAACACTTACCTGTGACTCATCCCGGGTCACTCAAGTCCGGATAATGCTGCTTTGAATTCTTCAATCTTAACTCGAGCTGCTTCGACTTGCTTCCTCGCCTCAACTTTCTGCTCAACGAGCTCCTGGACTGTCTGCTCTGTAACAGGCCCTTCCAAGCATTGTTCCACTACTGCAACTACTTGATCTGGCTTTGAGTCCTGGCTGTCGATCTCCTCAAACACCTTGCAAGCTTATTCTGACATAGGTTGTAGCTTCTGTGTCACTTCCATCACCTTACCCTGGAGGGCAGTGATCTGATGTTGTACTGTGTGCTGCTCTTGGGATCTCTTCATCCTTTCTACTGTTGTGAGCAGCTTCATCTACGCCTACAACAAAAATGCCTATCGTTGCGCCTCTTGTAGCTGAGCCTCCAACTTATTTAACTCTGGATCCTTGGTGAGGCGTTCATATGTTTGGGTGCTTCTGTCACTCTGTTGTTTAGATACCAAGGTGAGGGATTTTATACTTTCTATTGCATTCTTTGCGGACTCCTCCCTCTGGTCACGCACCTCCTACGGGGTGCTCGACACTATTTGGGCCTCCAGTTCAACTATCCTAGCCTGAAACTATTGGAGGGTCTCTGCGAGCTTTGCTACTTGAGCTTTGACAGGTTCTTGCTCCTCCTGTACCAGCCTGGCATAGAGAGACATGATTTTATTACTGCTTCTTTGACAACGGCCTACTTTGTGAAGATATGCTCTCTTTCCTTCTATAGCTGGGCTTTGCCAGCTCTCTTTTCCTCCTAGAGCTTCACTTGAAACTCTGCGTTCATGGGAAACTACACTGTCATGCGCTTCTCGTAAATATGCTAAGACTTCGTCCTTATCCTTTTGCAAGGTTGTTGTAGCCTTCTCCTTTTCTTCCTGAGCTCTCTGGAACCGAGCCTCTGTTGCATCAACAAGCCTTCTTAATTGGGCTTCTTCGTCCCCCAATTCTGTGGTCTGTGATGAGGAAGGCGCAGATGGTACAGTAGGCACTACACAGACCAAGCGAACAACCTACTGCACTTCCTTCAAATCCCTCTCAATCCTTCCATATAACTCCACCTTCTTCTCTTTGTATCTCTTTAACATGTCTTCAGAAGCATCCTCCATAGCTCCGCAGACTAGACTAATGTCTTCCTTAGTGAGGGTGGCTTCCGACTGTGTCTTATTAGCATGCGTTTTCTTTCTTGTTGAAGGTTTCTTCGAAGAAACTTTCCTCTTATGTGGTGTCACTGTCCCAACAAGAGGATCTTCAGATGGTGTAGCTTCACCTCCTTCTTTCTCTTCTTCTCCTTCATGTCCTCCTCCTTGTCATTTTGCTTTGTATTCTCATCCTCCCTGTCCTCCTGCTCTATTTTCTCCTCCTTCTGGCAAGCCAAACTTGTTCTCTCCAAAAGTTTTCTCTTCACCCTCCTCGTCACTCTCTATATCCTAGACTTCAACCTGCCTTTTCTGCTTCTTCGTCCCATTGGGCTATCCGACATGTTCAACTCATGTAACTATCAGGCTTCCTATAGTGTCAATGTTAGATAAATCTGCATCAGTGAAAGGTACAAGACATTCTTCTGGCCATTCCTTTGTAACCTGTTCCATATCTTCATCTGTCAACTTGTAGTATGATTTCAATTCTTCCTGGTGCTCATCTCTTTGCGTAGTGATGTAAATGAAGTGGGGATCAGCGCAAAACTTCGCTATGGGTTGGTACTGATGAAGGGTACATGGTGTCATATGCAGAAATGATTCAATGGAAACCTTCGACTGTTGATAATATTTGTGAAACATGACATTAGACTTCCATTGCTTTGTCATGTCGTTGGTATACCATATCGTGGAAAACCTAGTGGCCAAGGGCTCCATAGGTTCAATATCTAGAAAAGCAGCTCCTTCAAGCATCTGCCAAGCCACAAATATGATCAATATGATCAACTAGCTATAGTGGAACTCATATCCCAAGTCCTGGGCTTCACGACAATCCTTTTCTAGCTCGTTGACAAGGTAGTCGACCTAGTTCATCTGCATGCCCTCCACACACTTTCCTGCAAGGTCCACCACAAACCCGGTAACCTATGTGGGATGGTGCTTCCTCACTATCTTTCCAGCTAAGAGTTGACAAGCAAGGTGCATTGCGCCCTCCTATATGGAGGCTACCTTGTAACCTTGCTTCCCCCTTTCTACCTCTCCATATGCTTCTTTGATACATTGTGCTAACGAACGGTGTAGAAGTGAACATGCATTAGTTTATTAACCCTTTAACATCGCAGATCATAATCAAATACATATATAGTGTAGTAACAACAAGTGATGATATACCCTTAGCATTTATCACTTAGCACTATAAGTTAAATATAGCATTCATTTACCCTTAACATAAGTAAAGTACTTAAGCAACAACAAATCTACCCATTACACATCATAATCAAACCACTAAGCACATCCATAATAGAAATAACAAAACACAAAGAAAACTATGAGACACCAGATATACGTGGTTCACCCCATTGTGGGGCTATGTCCACAAACCACTTCACCTCTTTATTATCCGCCAAAATCTTATATCCAACCATATCTGTGCACTAAGCCACAGAGTTGAACTTCTCACAAGATAGGAGATCTGCACACTAAGCACTAGATCCTCCTTCTTCTTGCTAAGCACTAGATCTGTGCACTAAGCACCTTCTACAAAATCACAGTCGAGCACCAAGCCTCGACCACATACATTCCTTCGTACAAAGCACTTATGTTTCACACAGAACTACATGAATGACTTCTACCATACATTCCTCTTTATTTATACTTTTACAAACCCTTACAATAAGGCCTAAACATGGTGAAAACCCATGGGCCGACATCCCATAAACTTATTACAAAAACCCTAGATAACCCCTTACTAGGTCCACATAGCCTGCAAAATTAGTGATATCCGCGATCTCAACTCTGCCTAGGCACTCCTTCTTCAACTAGCCTATTGAAGTCCAAAAGTGGGCCAAAAATGACCAAAGTTTCCTCAAAACCTGGTTGAGGGCCAAGAGGTCTTACCCTTCATCGTATCCAAAGAGAAGTCAGGCTACATGGAGGGATGAAAAATCATGGAAAACGTCATCCTGGCACATCAGATCATTCGCTCGCTCAAGTCAACTCGCACCCCAGGTATGCTCATCAAACTTGACCTATGTAAAGCTTTTGATCGAATAAGATGGAAATATATGCACTCCCTCCTCGAAGCCTTTGTCTTTGACACCACATGGGTAGCCCGAATCATGCATCTCACTTCTTCAACCTTCTTCTCCATTCTTGTTAACGGAGTTCCCTCCCATCCCTTTACCCCCACCAGGGGCATTCAACAGAGGGGCCCCTCTCCCCTTTCCTCTTTGTCATAATGGATGAGAGCCTTGGGCATTACATCAATGCCTCAGTTGATGATGGCTCCCTCAAAGGACTACCTCTTCACAATCTATAGTCATCTCCCTTCCATAGTCAATTTGTAGACAATACCCGGCTGATGAATACCCCCATAGCCCAAGAGGCTAACAAGCTCAAAATTATTCTCACAGACTTTGCAAAAGCTTTGGGAACTGCCCTAAACCTTGACAAGTCACAACTTTACTTTTTCAACAATGTAGTGGAAATCCAAAATCACATCTCTAGACTTCTAGGTATCCCCAAGAGCTCCCTTCCATCTAATTATCTTGGTATTCCCCTCATGGGGGAAACCACTCGCAACATCTCTTGGATTAGCCTTTTTCTATCCATCTCTAACCATATAAGCAATTGGACCTTTCGATCTCTAAACCTTGTTGCTTGACTAGTCCTTCTAAATTTTTTGATTTAATCCCTTCCAACCTACCTCTTTACCGCCTTGGCGACACCTTATTCAATCATCAGAGCCATCAGAAACCTACAATGAAATTTTCTTTGTCATGGTCACCATCCGAACAAGAAGTGGGCTCTTGTAGGCTGGGATAAAATCTGTCAACCTAAATTATTGGGTTGTTGATGATTACAGGTGCACGAGACATCCTCCAGGACATAGACTGAGAGAGTTGGCCTGAGAGAGAGCCCATGAGTTGGGTGTGCCCATGAGATGGGCGTGTGCTTCCTCTCCGAGACAGAGATGGAATGTTGTGCCCCTGTGTGAGGTGGTGAATCCCATGAGCTAGGTGTGGAGTCATGTCTGAGACAGATGGAATGTTTTTCCCTTGTGTGAGGTGGTGAAGCCCATGAGGTGGGTGTGTGGTTCCTCTCTGAGACAAACATGGAATGTTGTGTGCCCCTGTGTGGGGAAGCCCATGAGTTGGGTGTATCATTCTGAGACAGAGATGAAATGATGTATTGGAATCCTCTATGGAGATATTTGAGATGATGTGATACTCCAGATGATTCTTCTGTGTAACGCAGTGAGAAAGATATCTTCTTAGTTGGACGTGCCTGTGGCTGAGCACTGGTGAACGTGATCCTAGTCGTTGAGAACTAGTGAGTGTGGTTCTCCTGTGAGATGCAGTGAGATAGAGATGTGGACATCCCTGTGGCTGAGCACAGATGGATGTGCCCCTAGTGGTTGAGCACTAGTGGGTGTATAATATCCCTTTCTATATTTTTAAAGAGTCAAACTTACCTATAACCCTATTTGAGATGTAAAGGGTACAAGTTGGCCCCACCATAAAGTGAAAGATAATTAAAGTAAAAGATAATTAATGTAAAATATAATTAATATGGTAATTATTAATTATAGTGTGAGTTATTGAGGTAGGCCCTATTTTTCCAATAGACACCATTGTTGATAAGTTCAGTCTAATATAAGTAAAGGTAAATTCCCCATTGAGGAATCATATCACAAGTGTGAGTTTGGAAATTTCAATAAACACTTGTTCTTGGGAAAAGTGCACACCTCTCTTGGGCACTAGTCTTCTAGGGTTTGTGAAGCACCCTTTTTTGTGCTAGTTCTTTATGGTGGTGGAGGTATTTCTCTTGAATAATATAGAAAAGGATTGGCTTGGTTTTCTTCCCTTGTTGAGAAGGGTTTCCCAGGATACTTCTTGTGTACTTGTGCATGGTGTACTTCTTCTTGTGATCTTGGTTACTGCAACAAATTGTTTATGGTTTAAGTAAAATGCTAAAAATGGAATGAACTTCATTATTAAGCCTAGCCTATTGAAAAATAAACATGGTTTCGGAGCATAAGTCTTGAAGAACCCATTGCACAAGAATCAAAGCAATCATCCTCTCTTTTCTGCAAATCTATGAACCTCTAGGGTTTATGCAAAATATGTACGACCCTCTCTTGTTTGGCCTTTTCAGCACTTTACACTTGGACGTTGGGGATGAAATTTGGATAAGGGTGTACAGCCTCCCTCAGCACACCTCCAGAGACTCACAAAGTGAAATTCAGAGAAATTTGGATTTTTGGCCCTAGGGTTTCTAGGGTTCTGCAATTTTCTGCAGAATGTTTTATTTTAGGGTTCCTAAAACTCATTGAAGGAACATTTCAACTCAACATTATTCCTGTGACACTCTCAAATCTTATTGTTGTCATTCATAAGCCCAAAAAAATTGAAGGTTTCTAGTCTAACCTAGCCATTAGGTTTTCTAAGTCCAGTTGGTGAGAGTTTGTGAAGAAATCTGAAAATATGAAGAACAAAACCTTAGTGGAAGATAGGCTTGATGGATCAAGCAACTTCAACTCCTAGAAGTCAAGGATTCATATCACCCTTGAAGAAGATGATATTTTCAGTGTTATACAAAATACTTTACCAGAAACAACTACCTATGAAGAGAAGGAAATAAGAAGGGAAGAAGATGTCAAGGCAAGGAAAATAATTATCTACTCAATAAGAGATCATCACCTACATCGTATTGCCAACCTGAATACATATTATGAAATGTATGAAGCACTAAAAGATATGTTTGAAAGTGACAACACCCTCAGAGCCCTTACCTTAAAGTGTCAGCTTCAAAGTACCAAGATGACAAAAAGTGATACAGTTGCTACCTTATTTATGAATATATCAGAGATCAAAGATCAGCTAGGTGTTGTTGGAGAAATCATGTTTGACAGAGAACTTGTCTTATCCACTCTCAACAATCTTCCAAAACACTGGGAACCTTTTATTCAAATCATCCGTGGAAGAGAAAATTTACCAACTTTTGGTAGTTTGTGGACAGACTGTACTCAAGAAGAACTTAGACTTAGAAATAGAGGAGTGGAAGACTCTCTTGATGACAACCTTGCTCTTGCACTTCATACAAAGAAAGGAAGAATATTCAAAAGAAACTTTAGACAAACATTTAGAGATGAGAAGACTCCATCATCTTCAGGTCATATTCAGAGAAGAGATGTTTCAGAGAATTAGTGCTTCAGATGTGACAAATATGGACACTATGCAAGAAATTGTCCAACCAGGAAGAAAGGAATACAATATGCTTCCACCACTGACATTGATCCAGACCCACCTCAAAAGGATGAAGATAAGAGAGATGAGAATTACTTCCTCTAAACCAAATACAGAATTAAGCATGACTGCAGACCTGGGTAAATTGTTTGATCATTAAACTTATAGTTGATTGAATTCTTAATAAGTGAATGTGTGGGAGCCCTCATGACTTGGACCATTATCCCTGGTACGGGAGTCCAAACATTATTAATTGATTATTATGATAGTCAATAGAGAACCTGAAGACATAAAAAATCTAGAAAACAAGTAAAAGAAGGCATCCATCCTTCAGACTTCAGAGGGAGTTACTTGACTCAGAGGGAGTCAAACAAAATGAGAAGAAGGAAGAGATATTATTTTCTCCCTTTCAACAGTTCAGAGGAAAACAGTTATTGATCCAGTTTCTCCAGTTGATATTCCCAGGGACTTTTCAATAGGCCATAAAACATCTTCCTAGGCTCAACAAACTCCGCAGGAGGCAAAGAAACATACAAGCCCCTCAAGGCACATCCTGAGAGAGAAAACGAGATTTCTGAGCTACCCTTCAGCCATGAGCCACTTCATTGATTCTGAGCCTTCTTGTCATGGAGAAGGGATAGGTGAACAGGTATGGAAAGATTCCATGACAAAAGAATACCAGTATATATTAAAGAATGATGTATGAGATATTGTTCCAAGACTAGAAGGGAAGTTTGTGGTGACTTCCAAGTGGATCTATAAGATCAAGCATGCATCTGATGGAAGTGCCAATAAATATAAAGCGAGATCTATAGCCAGAGGGTTTCCACAAACAGTGGGAGTTGTCTATGATAAGAGAATTGATCCAGTAAGCCCAAACTACATCAAATGGATGGATTCTCGATGATTTTGGGTTTCAAGAAGAGTGTTGTTGATACAAACCTATATTATTACATTGTTGGTGACGAGAGCCCGATTTTGATGACTCATTCAGGAAGTTGTGTTGTTGGATACAAACAAGATTTGACTTATGATTTTGAAATGAAGGATTTGGGTATGATGCACTACTTCTTGGGACAACAAGTATGACAGAGGACTGATGAGATTTTTCCTGAGTCAAGGAAAATATACAGTGGGGATATTAAAGAAGTTCAATATGACTAAATGCAAATCCATACATACACTGATGGTGATGGATTTGAAGAAAATGAATGATGATGATTCAGAAAAGATTGATCCACAATTGATTAGATAATTGATGTATCTGGTTAACACCAGAACTGATATATGTTATGCAACAAATATGCTTAGTCAATCCATGAGTCAGTCGAGACAAACCCATTGGATAGAAGTAAAGCATGTATTGAGATATATACAAGACACAATTAGATATGTTATGAGATATGCCTCTAGTGTGAACTTAAGTTTGCAGGAATATGCCGATACAGATTAGGCAAAGAGTACAGTGGAACGGAAGAGCACATACAGTTGTTGTCTTAACTTGGAGTTTTCCATGGTTTCCTAGTGCAGTAGGAAACAAAGCTCTATTGTCTTGAGTACCACAAAAGAAGAGTATATAGCATTGAGTGTACGAAGCAGTGTGGCTTCGCAAGCTTCTGACATATTTACTTGATCATGAGATGGATTCTATGATTATAACTAGAGTTGTGTGAATCTCTTTGAGAACTCTTTGTTCCATGATAGATCGAAACATGTTGAGATAAAATATCATTATATCAGAGGCATAGTGCAAAGGAAATCAGTACACGTGCAACACCTTCCTACACATGAGTAGATTGCAAATATATTCACCAAACTACTTACCAAAATGAAGTTCAAGTACTTCAGTGAGAGACCTAGCCTAGTGAATATTACCCCCTTAACTAAGAGGGAGTGTTGATGATTACAGCCAAGACAAAGTTAGAGTACTTCCGTGAGAGACTTGTCCTAGTGGAGAATTCCTCCCTAGCTAAGAGGGAGTGTTTATGATTATAGTTGTGTGAGACATCCTCCAGGACACCGACTAAGAGAGTCATCCTAAGAGAGATCCCATGAGTTGGGTGTGCCCATGAGATGGGTGTGTGGTTCCTCTCTAAGACAGATATGGAAATTTGTTTCCCTGTGTGAGGTGGTGAAGCCCATGAGTTGGGTGTGTGGTTCCTATATAAGATAGATGGAACGTTGTGCCCTTGTGTGAGGTGGTGAAGCCCATGAGTTGGGTCTATGGTTCCTCTCTGAGACAGAGATGGAATGTTGTGTGCCCCTGTGTGGGGAAGCCCATGAGTTGGGTGTATTGTTCTGAGATAGATATGAAACGATGTATTGGCCTCCTTTGTCCAAAGAGTTGAGATGATGTGATACTCCAGATGATTCTCCTATGTAACACAGTGAAAAAGAGATCTGTTGAGTTTGACGTGCATGTGGCTAAGCATAGGTGAACGTGATCCTAGTGACTGAGCACTAGTGAGTGTGGTTCTCCTGTGAGACGTAGTGAGATAGAGATGTGGACATCCCTGTGGTTGAGCATAGATGGATGTGCCCCTAGTGGTTGAGCACTAGTGGGTGTATAAGTTCCCTTTCTATATTTTTCAAGAGTCAGACTTACCTGTAACCCTATTTGAGATGTAAAGGGTACAGGTCGGCCCCACCATAAAGTGAAAGATAATTAAAGTAAAAGATAATTAATGTAAAAGATATTTAATATGGTAATTATTAATTATATTTTGATTTATTGAGGTAGGCCCTGTTGTGCCAATAGACACCATTGTTTATAAGTTCAGTCTAATATAAGTAAAGGTAAATTCCCCATTGAGGATTCATATCACAAGTGTGATTTTGGAAATTTCAGCAAACACTTGTTCTTGGGAAAAGTGCACACCTCTCTTGGGTGCTAGTCTTCTAGGGTTTGTGAAGACCCTTTTGTGCACTATTTATTTATGGTGGTGGAGGTATTTATCTTGAAGAATATAGCAAAGGATTGGTCGGGTTTTCTTCCCTTGTTGAGAAGGGTCTCCTAGGATACTTCTTGTGTACTTGTGCATGGTGTTTCTTCTTGTGATCTTGGTTGTTGCAACAAATTGTTTATGGTTTAAGTAAAATGATAAAAATGGAATGAATTTCATTATTAAGCCTATCCTATTAAAAAATCAACAATGTGGGTCTTAGGGACCTAGGAAATATCAATCACATAATGGGGGAAAAAATTTGGTGGCGTTGGCTCAAACATCCCACTGAGCTATGGGAAAAACTATGGAAACTCAAGTATGCACCCAACACTAGTGAGGAGCTCCTCATCAGACCCAATGACCCAATTCAGGGATCCAACATTTGGAACACATCCTGGAGAAATAGACCTCTTATACAAAAGCATGCATTTTAGTAGATACGAAATAGAGAGCAATCCTTATTCTAGCAAGACTCTTGGCAACAACTACCATCACTGTACTCAATACAAGAACTCATCCCCCTTCATCAAAAAATCCATTCAAGGGATACAATACATCTAAAATATCTCTGGAAGGAAAACTTACTGCAACACTCTTGGCACATATGGAAGACCCAACCCCCTAAACTAAGCATACGTGAAGAAATCAATACGCAGGCCTGGAGGGACTATGCAAATCAACGAAAGATATGAATTATTGATGATTTTGACATCCTCAGGTGGGGACACTCGCCAACAGGTAACTTCTCAGTCAAGGAGGCTTATCATCTCCAAAAAAATCTCCACATTCAACCAAAAGAGCATATATGGGGAAAAATATGGAACCCAAAACTCTGGCTGAAAGTGTCCCTGTTTCTCTAGATAATTTCTCAGAATTGCATCCTCACTTGGGATAAAATAAGGAAACAAGGATTTGTGGGACCTTCAATCTTCCTCCTATGTCGGCAATAGGAAGAGACAATGGAGCACATCTTAAATCAATGTTCCCAAAATGAAGTCATTTGGGACATGGCAGTGCAAATAATGCATCGTTCTAATAGGAATAGAGCCAGCATTGTAAGCACCATAGGAAATTGGGACTCCATTACCTATCAAAACCCAATCCTAGATCATATCTGGAAACTGCTTCCAAGTTTCATAGTTTGGAAAATATGGAAAGAGAGAAACAAAATAATTTTTCACTCCACC
>JZKD02S2355766.1:290663-315071 GCA_000966675.3 Picea glauca | reverse complement strand
ATGAATTTATGAATCATTTCTATGTTTTATGAATTATATTTTTTGATTATGGAGAAGATATAACAAAATTTCTTAGCTCTTCTGTTTTGAATATGGACAATGTAACAATACTTTTTAAGAAACAATTTATGTTTCATTAAATATAATTTGCATCGAATTGTTTATTTAAAATTAAAAAATATTTCGAATTTATGTTGAATGTTGATATCTAAAATGATGATATTTTCATGCCATTATGTATTATCTTATGGTTGGAGTGAAAAACTAACCTTAAAAAGGTAAATATTTAAGGGTCGATTTTACAATTTGGTTTATAGCAATGATGATTTTTTATACCACTTTCAAAAATGTGTTAATTTTTAGATTTTGGTTGCAATGGTACTTTCCCCACTAGGATAAGGTTTCAAATGAGGTATCATTTCAATGTTTAGAAAAAAACATTTTTCTGAGCAACTATACACATATTTTAGGCCTTGCTTGAAAGGGTGCTACCTCAAAAAAAAAGGGTGCTACCGGTAGCACCACTTTTTGATTTGGGGGTTAATTTTGTGGTTTTTTATGAAAAAATATCGGTTTTAAGAGATAGAGTTCTCATTTTGAGGTCACATTTCTCATTAAATTGGTAATATTTTTTAAATACAAAATAAAAAATGCCCCATACATATAAAAGAAAATCGAGATGCAATAGACCCACAAAAACTACAACAAACAACATGTTGATTTACCCATGTATCTAACAACATATATAAAAACGTGAATGCATCCAGTAAGCACACAACGAACACACACAAACACACAACATTCAAATATTCATTTTCACATCGGAATAGTCATAATAAAATATCATACACTTATCTTTTCATAAAATGTAATCAATTCGTTGCATACGAAGGATGAACCTCCCAACCATAGGCGTTGTTATTTATTTTCTCTCAACAACAGACCACCCCCGAGCTGAGGCTATGAGTCCAAAAGGATATCTATCCCTCTATCTATCCACTCTCTACACTTAGCAACCCAAAACCCAGGTTATACTCCTACAACAGTTTCAATCCACTAACTCTCTCTTCTCCACAACCTTCATAACCCAAGGAATGTACCCCCTTCGTTGCTCACAATCCCTCGAGATGTACCATTAATTTATCACAGATTCCAATTCACTCGATTGGACATGAAATCTCTCATATGGGGACTTTAGGAACTCTCGACTTCTTCAGGAGTGCTCACAACAACCTTCACAAGGCTCTTGAGCCATTTCCTCAACATGAAAATGCACTACAGGCTTACTGCCTATTTTATAAGCGCACATGCCACATTTCTAGCATAAAACACTACCAAACAATGGACACCTTCAAGAACAACATGGTCGGTTCTCTTCCCAACACTCCACTCTCCTCAATCAGCCCAAAATCTATATGTAAAGACTCTCTACTTTCTGCATACAAATTTCCTTCTCTTTCCCCTTGATTGTTTGACTCACACTATTCCCAAGGATGATTATATTTCAACCCCACGGTCCCAATAACTATGGGACACAAATATTCACACCCACCCTCTTACATGAGTTTAATGATTAGATTTGGGATCACTCAACAATAAATAGAAGGTTATACACAATGATAATAATTTTGGGAATGTGGGTTGAATTAATACCCATGAGTAAAATCCCCCGTGGACCCCTCTTTCTTGTGGAATCATAGCCCCCATTGTTTCCACCCCTCTCATATTACAACTAACAATTACTACTTTATTAATCATTTCAATGTTCATTGTATACAATTCCCCCCTGGCCATATCAATCAATATGAGATCTTTGCCCCAATCATATCAGCTCACCTACCTAATTCACATTTATACAATTACATTATAGTTTGTGGGGATTAAAACTGGGGATGTTACATTCCTCTCCCCCTTATTTTTTCAATGTGTTTAATGCACAATACCATATGGTGTATATTCAATTACAATTCTAGTCTCTTCGACTTTTAATCAACATATAGGCTCTCCAACATAATATCACATAGGCATTCCAACCTAAATATAAATACATAGGAACTCCGGCTCCAAAACATAGATACATAGGCACCCTGGGCCCAAAACAAAGATACATAAAACACTGGCATTCCCCTATAACTACCTCGATTTCCACAAGCTCTCTTCCTCTTGACTTTCTAAACCCAAGGAATGTAACCCTTTCATTGCTCTCATTCCATCGGGCTGTACCATTCGTTTACTAGGGATGACCCAAGGAATGTGCCCTCTTCATTGTCCTCAGTCCATTGATATGAATCATTCGTTTATCAATATCTCTTTGGCATAGGTAACTAGGAATCCCACTATTGGTATCTCAAGGGACTCACTTCTAGGAAAACTACCAATATAAATAACCAATAGAAACCTTGTTGTTGCAGTGAAACTCACATAGGAGTTCACTCTTCAGGCCTGAAAACCTGGTTCTTCGACAGTACAACTCCCACACAGGATTTCACTCTTCAAGCCCGACAACCTGGTTCTTCTGAGAGCCTAAAAACTTGCTTCTTCTCTTCTTTTATAGAGTTTTTCTTCCTTGATTTACTCTCCCTTTAGGCTCGGGAATCCCTTTCACTGTCATACAGTTCCTCAAGAAATCAATCATTTTCCAATATGTTCTTGTGTAGACAAATGCCAAATTAGTGCTATAATTCCACTAGAAATCTATGAATTGTGGAAATCATCCCATCTGCATCATATGCATACAACCAATATGAGACATCATCATACAAATTTTCAATTATAAATTTCCAATTTGTTTTATACAGGAAAATAGAATTTCTCAAGCATGAGTTTTCTACTCAATATGTTTGACTCTTTTAGTTGTAGATATCAATATTCCTTATGGGCTTACATACCTTCCATATCCAAGACCATTCTCCCTTCAATTTTCTCAATTTCCATGCACCAAACAAATTGTTAGCATATCATAACAATTTTCAATTATTAATTTCTCAAATTTGTTTTAGACAGGAAAACAAAATTTTCCATGCGTGAGTTTTCTTCTCATTATCTTTGGATCGTGTAGCGGTATACATTTATATTCTATATGGGCTTACATCCATTCCATATCCAAGACCATTCTCCCTACAATTTTCTCAATTTTCTTGCAGCGAGACAGATTGTTAGCAATTTTAAATTATAATTTTTCAAAATTGTTTTGTACAGGAAAACAACATTTCCCAGGTGATCCAGGTGGATCATCTCAAAATTTGATAGATTTAAAGTATTCAAAATGAAAAGTAAAGCTTACAAAGTTGAATAGCTCGTTAGCATCTTTCGAGTGACATTCGTTTCAGGAAAAACAACCTCTAGGTGACAAAGATATGAGCAATAGAAGTTTCATCAAAGATGGTTAGAAATGGGTTAAAAATGGTTAAAAAATGGTTTAAAATGAGTTAAATATGATTAGAAATGGTTTGATAAAAAGGGGTGGTCAAGGGCCTAGCCCTTGACCTTGCCAACACCGAAGCATCCCCTTGGTATTTATATGTATTAAAAAACCATATAAAAAAACCCAAAATATAATGTCATATATCCAAATATTATATGTATTAAAAACCCACAAAAGGCGCCAACCATAATATATAAAACATGTCATATAACCAAATATGATATGTATTAAAACCCAAAATCGTGTGCCACCCATAACATCAAAACTATGCCATATATCAAAATATAATATAACAAATCACCAAATATACGTGCATGGGAGGAGAAGCCCGCGGGTTTGACCCCAGGACTTCCGCCCCCATAACAACCACAACTACCAACGCGCCACCGCTTTGAGATGTGGCAATGAATGGCATGAAAACCTTAAAAGGTGTCATTTTGAATGAGATTTGGGTGGGCACGTGGCCTATGGCCCATGCCCATTTTTGGGTTTTGATTTCATTATTTAAATGAAGCATGGGCACGGATCCCGAGAAGGAGTTTTGATGCAGGCAGAGACAGGAACATAGATCGAGGTGATGTTGCACAGTGATCGAAGTGAATTTGCATGCAAACTGAGGTGGTATTTTCAAACAGTTCGAGGTGGTACAAAATTGGCATGCATCCCGAGGCCATACAAACTGTACAATCAAGGGCAGATTTGGGAATTGTGCCAAGAAGGGCATTCGGAGTCCAGCTTCTGAAATATATCGAGTTTATACTCAAAAGTCTCGATTTTTCACAAGGATTCCAAATCCAGCTTCATTTTTTCCATTCAGGCATCTAAACATAAAAGTGCTCACATAACCTTCTAGATACACAGAAAGGTATCCATGTTTATACTTAAAAGTCTCAGAATTTCATCTTCCAGTTGTTGTTGAAGTCTGTTACTGTATATGACAGATAGAAATCAGAAGTCACTTTGTAAGCATTTGAATACTTAATATATCAACCTTCCCATTTGGAAAGTGGTCTGGAGACGTAGCCAGGAATTCTGGTGAAGTTCGTTACCAATTCTTGTTCATAGATGGTTTGCTTACATGTTTATGTGCTCATGTGCTTGATGAATGTTCTTTAATTTTGCATTTACAAAGATGGTTAACAGTTAAAAATTCACATGCAAATAATGGTTAAAGATCAAGTTAAATTTCAAATCAAGTTGGTATCAGAGCGAGGTTAACCATTTTCTTTGAGTTGATGTTAACAAGATCCAAGCTTCAACGTGGTGAAGGAGAACTTGAAGAATTTGATCCAGAGGTTGGATCAAGAAGAGGAAGGATGTCTTCACCAAAAGGAGAAGAAGTGGCTTCTTATATCCCTTCTGAAGGGGAATTTCTAAAATCTTTCATGAGAATGCAAACGATGGTAGAGGAGCTCTATCAAGATCGAAAGAAAGGTAAACAAGGTGGACCATCTCATACAAAATGTAAAAAAGAAGGAGGTGGTGAGGAACCCCCTAAAACCCCACCAACCTCTCCATCTTGTCTTGATGGTTCCATTCCTTCTCCATTTGAAAAGAAAAAAACAAAATTTGATCCTAATATGCATCATTTAAAGCTTGATATTAAGTTTGAATTACCTATGTATAATGGAGAGCTTAATGTTGAATAATTGGACAATTGGATCCGTCAAATTCAAGTTTATTGTAGGATTCAAAAGTTTACTGAAGATGTTGTTAAAATTCAGTTGGATTCTCTCCGACTTGGAGGGACTGCTCTCATTTGGTGGGAGAGCAGAACTCAAGAGGATCTTGCCACAAAAGGCAAAATCGTTTCCTCTTGGTATGAGTTCACTTCAGCACTTAAAAAACAATTTTATCCATTCGGATATATGCAGCAGGCTATGATGGATTGGCAGAATTTGAGACAAAGTAAGGGACAAAGTGTGCAAGAATACACACAAGAATTTCGAAAAAGAGCATTGATACTTGGTATACCTCTCTACACCCAGGAAAATCTTCTCAAATATATAGGAGGATTGCATACTTATTTACGTCATATTATATTGATGTTTAATCCGACTAACCTTGATGAGGTGTGTGTTCAAGCAACTCACATTGAGTCAAAAGAAAAGAGTGTTCATGATGTTTCTTCAGCTAAATCCATCCAGGCAAAAGAAGGCAAGGAAAAGTGGAAAGTTAAACATGCAGCAACAATGAAGAAGGGTGATGAGAGACCTACATGTTCATATTGTAAAAAGAAAGGGCATGAAGAGGCAAAGTGTTGGAAGCTACATCCTGAAATGAAACCGAAGTGGTTTAAAGATCAGAAGGGGAAGCAAACAACCACGCTTATCGTTGAGGACCTTGGATCAGATTCTGAGGATGAAACAAAGATAACAATCGTAGGTGTGAAAGGTAAATCTATTGTTGATAATGATGTTAACATTGGTTCTTCATGTGCTTCTACTTCTAAAAATGATGAAAATTCTAAGGATAGAAAGAGGATCTCAAGTTAATCTTATTTCAGAAGAAGTAGTTAAGCAATTGGGATTAACAACAAAACCACACAAGAAACATTATCCATTAGGTTGGGTATGCAAAGATAAAAGATTACAAGTAACACAACAATGTGATCTAAAGTTTGCAATTACATCTAAGTTTGTAGATGAGGTTGAATTTGATGTGGTCCCAATAGATATCTGTGGAATTGTGTTGGGTAGTCCGTACTTATATGATCGAAAAGCGATCTTCTATCGAGAACATAATCAATATCACTTGTTTAAAGAAGGAATTGAGTACATAGTGCATTCACATTCATTCAAAAAYGACAAATCATTGGGCACTACACAACAATTAAAAAGGGTTGTTAATGCAAGTCRGAATTTGGCACTTATGTCTATACAATGTAAGGAAGAAAAGAATCCTAAGCATGAAAAGGAAGTGTCATTTCACTACAATGCACCTATTTTGGTTGATAGTGTTTCTATGGTTAAAAGTCATCATGGTTTGGGTACAATCTCTTTCACAGGTTCAATGTTTATATTCATCTTATTACTCCTCAGCAGTATGTGGTTGGTTCCGACAATGTTGAATGAAGATGTGATTAAGAATGTGATTAATGTACTTAACAATGTCAGTGTAGTGTTGATTTTTGTATTGATGAGTCAGATGTACAGATTCCAGAAAGAATGGATAGGTGATACAGGTCAAGTGGGGAGATCATGCCCTCACTTCATGTCTGAATGATTTCATACTTTTTGTGGCCAAAAATCTTTCCAGTGGGAAGGTTTGATCCAGGTGGATCATCTCAAAATTCAATAGAGTTAAAGTATTTAAAATGCAAAGTAAAGCTTACAAAGTTTAATAGCTCGTCAGCATCTTTTCGGTCACGTTTGTTTCAGGAAAAATGGCCTCCAGGTGACAAAGATATGAGCAATGGAAGTTTCGTCAAAGATAATTAGAAATGGGTTAAAAATGGGTTAAATATGATTATAAATGGTTTGAAAAAAAGGGGTGGTCAAGGGCATAGCCCTTGACCTTGCCAACACCGAGGCATCCCCTTGGTATTTATATGTATTAAAAAACCATATGAAAAAACCCAAAATATAATGTCATATATCCAAATATTATATGTATTAAAAACCCACAAAAGGCACCAACCATAATATATAAAACATGTCATATAACCAAATGTGATATGTATTAAAACCCAAAATCACGCGCCAACCATAATATCAAAACTATTCCGTATATCAAACATATAATATAAAAAATCACCAAATATATGTGCGTGGGAGGAGAAGCCCATGGGTTTGACCTCGGGACTTCCGTCCCCATAACAACCACAACTACCAATGCACCACCGCTTTGAGACGTGGCAATGAATGGCGCGAAAACCTTAAAAGGTGTCATTTTGAACGGGATTTGGGTGGGCACGTGGCCTATGGCCCATGCCCCTTTTTGGGTTTTGATTTCATTATTTAAATGATGCATGGGCATGGATCCCGAGAAGGAGTTTTGATGCAGGCAGAGATAGGCATGCAGATTGAGGTGATAGTGCACAGTGACCGAAGTGAATTTGCACACAGACTGAGGTGGTATTTTCACGCAGTTCGAGGTGGTATGGAATTGGCATGCATCTCGAGGCCATACGGACTGTACAATTAGGGGAAGATTTGGGAATTGTGCCAAGAAGGGCATTCAGAGTCCAGTTTCTTAAATATATCGAGTTTATACTCAAAAGTATCGTTTTTTCGCAAGGATTCCAGATACAGCTTTAGTTTTTGCATCCAGGCATCCAGACAGAAAAGTGCTCACAGAACCTTCTAGATACACAGAAAGGTATCCATGTTTATACTTAAAAGTCTCAGAATTTTATCTTGCAGTTGTTTTTGAAGTTTGTTACTGTATATGATAGAAAGAAATTAGAAGTCACTTTGTAAGCATTTGAATACTTAATCTATCGGCCTTCCCATTTGGAAAGTGGCCCAGAGATGTAACCAGGAAGTCTGGTGAACTCTGTTACCAATTCTTGTTCATAGATGGTTTTCTTACATGTTTATGTGCTCATGTGCTTGATGAATGTTCTTTAAATTTGCATTTACAAAGATGGTTAACAGTTAAAAATTTACATGCAAATAATGGTTAAAGATCAAGTTAAATTTCAGATCACCAGGCTTCAGATTTATGTTGATTATGTTTTCCTTGCGTAGTAGTAGGCATCGATCTTCTTTATGGGATTACATCCATGCCATATCCAATACCATTCTCCCTGCAATTTTTTCAACTTTAATGCAACCAGACAAATTGTTAGCATTCATGCACATTTATAACAGTTCATGAAATGACCTCAGAATTGTATCTAACTAGCAATTTGATTATTTCCATCCATTATTCATATTAAAATGAAATTAAACTATCATTCATGTACCTGCATTATAGCCGTACAAATATTTTCATAATGCAATCAAACTTCACCAATAAATAGAACCAGTGTGCCAACAATCATGGCCACATCTACACAATGCATCCTTGCATTGGCTCTAGAATACCATATGTTATTTTCATGTATTCTACCATGTGAGTTGGAAATTCTGGTCAACACCTCAACAAATTATCCAAACTCTTCCCCAATTACTTCCTCAATTATTTGGATACCTTCCTCTTCAACCCATACACAACACTACGAACATGATCCCTTAGTTCTCTCTAGTGTCCGTAAATAGGTTGCGGTCCAAATATCGATTACACATGGGGAAAAAAACCATAAGTCACTTGTATGAAACTATATCCCTTCCATTTCCAACCACATTGGTGCAGACCCCCCTTCTCCCCTATGAGGTTTCGTTACCTCCCGGTCAAGCATCATAAAATATTATTGAGTTGGATTAGCTCCTCGAGACCTTACTGATCTCAAACTAAATAAAAAATAGGCCCTATTATCACCCGAAGCGCAGGTCGTATGGTACCCGAGGGCCCTGTTTTCTTAGCTCCTTTTCAAATCTCAACATTGACAAGCGCTAGCTCCTTTCTCTAGCCCTCCTTTGCATGGGACCTCGGGCTGTGACCCGGGGCTTAAATTCCTGGTGCTTCATGGATTTGTATATTTTAACCGAGACTAGATCAATGGTCCACAGTGATTGCGGGGCACCAATGTGCTCACTCTTTATCAGAGGGCTTGATCTCCGCAATTAGAAAAGTACTCGCCTAACTCAGTCTAATTGTAGTCATTGATCCCCCACCCCGACGAGATCAACGAAGTTGGTGAATTGTGGGCCATGAACTAGCACGTCCGCTAATTTCACCTCCGCACTCTGCAATGATTCCCCATCGTTGATCTCCGTAGTTTCAAACTCTCCACCTTCGATTTCTGTCAGAGTGCTTTCACCCAAATTTTACGATCTATGGATTCCTGTCTCTCACAGATTGACGGCTATTATTCACTTCAACTATTCGGGCTTCGGGAGTTTCAATTCCTCCACACTCACTTTCTCGCAGAGTGATTTTACCTAAAGTCGATGATCTGTTGATGCTTGTCTCTCACAGATCGACGGTTGTAACTCACTTTGGCTCTTCGGGCTTTGGGAGTTTGAATTACTCCGCACTCACTTTATATTGGAGTGATTTTACCCAAATTTGACAATATTTCGACGTTTTTCTCTCACAGATTGAGAATTGTGACTCACTTCGACTCTTCGGGCTTCGAGAGTTTCAACTCCTTCACACTCACTTTCTCCCGGAGTGTTTTCACCCGAACTTGTAGATCTTATGCTAATCATCCCTCTGGATGATGGACAATCCCTAGCCTCTTTAGGACTTCGACAAATCCTCTCTCCTGTTTGCACACGGAGACTTAAAGCTCATGCACTTTTCCCAAATCCAACGATCTGGAACGATCTCGCTCCCTCCTGGATGGATCTTGACCGATAACTCGTGAAACCTTCAGAGCTTCACTCCCTTTGAATATTTCTCCCCACTATCTCCCTTGATATTTATTTCTCGAACCCTTTGATTCCTCAGAGGGATACTTCGACACTTAGCCGAACTCTGATCCTGTGCACTCCTTGCAATAGATTCTTATGCAAGACTTAGTGTCTTGTGGGAAACTGTGCACACCTTGCAGAAGTCCCTTTGCACTCCTTGGAAATGGAAGTTTCATGCTATCTCTTCTGAGCTTCTGAGTCGAAACAGACTCTTTCAACGCACTCCTTGTGAACTGTATGCACACCTTGCATGAAATCAATGAAGAGAAGCAATTGAAACTTATCCAAATAATTCACGGATTCATATACTCAATAACATAACTCATTCATTCACAGAAACAGAAAATAACAGATAAATTGTAAATAGTAGCAGCACCCTACATTGGGTCAATATCCCTCTATTATATTCACTCAAATGTAAATGGATACAACTCTGATAAAGAAAACTTACATTCAGTAACAACTATCTCCTACTAATTTGTAGCAGCCTTATTCAAGCATACAATGCATCTAATTATACAAGAGGTCCTCTAGGGTTCCCTCCAACTACCTATTTGATCAAAATAAAATCTTACAACTACTTAGTCCTATTACAATAAATGTTTGTGACATACAATTTAAGGAGAATGTTCAGATCTACGCCAAAATAAAAATAACTCAAGGATGATATGATCTCTCCTTGTTTGACGCAATCATTCAACCTCCGACCATTAACTTCTCTGATTCATCATTTACTCAAAAGTTCTCTAAGATACGCCATCTTTAAAAATTTAAAATTTTACTCAAAAGGTGTGCTAGGCATTGTGTTTTCATCCCATGTGGCTTTGTTGATGATGCTCCTGCATCATACTCCTATGGGCAGAAAATTCATGGACTCTTGTCCATGAGCTCCTGCACTAACCTTCCATGTTTTTGGACATCAACTTCACCTACCCAACTGGCATCTTCTATCGGGTGTCCCTTCCACTTGACCAAATATTGAAAATAGTTCTTCCTCCTGGTCTTCTTGCCAATCCTCTGATCAAAGATCTCCTCCATTTGTGGCTTTTTTGCTACAGGCGTCTGCTTCTCCCAATGAATCTTCTTTTGATATTCTGATCTTTCTGTGTCATCTTTTGTGTAAAGATATAGGTCTGAAATGTTGAATATGGGTGATATTCCCACATCCTCTGGCAGCTCTATCTCATAAGCATTGTTACCAAATTTTCTTAGGATCTTGCATGGTCCAATCTTCTTCAAATTCAACTTGTTATATGTTCCTCTTGGGAACCTTTCTTTCTTCAAGTGTTCTAAAACTTGATCTCCCACTTCAAATTTAAGTTCTCTTCTATGTTGATCAACTCTGCATTTATTCTCTACATTGTTGGTCTGGAACTGCTCCCTAATATGATTATGAAGCTCCTGCATCTCTGCAGTGAAGTCTTTTGCTCCAATGCTTCTGAATTCACTCTGCTCCATGTCTCTCAATTCTGATACCCCTTGTTGTTCTTGAGATTAATCCTAAGGATCAACGAGTAATGTCAAGCATCAGGAATGTTTAAGGAGAATATTTTAAATGAGTGTTTTTCCTACCTTTAGTTATATAAGAGATGATCCTTAAATGAAATTAATAATAGGACAGTACATAGGTCGTATTTCAATGTCTGAGTCACAATTATAATATCAAATGGTGTGAAGGAAAGATACAAAATTGTTAAAAAAATATAGGCATCAATTGCAGATGAGTATCACCTTGTTTGCAGTGGAATAAAAGTAGAGAGCGCACCCTTGAATAGGATATAAGATGCAATAATTCACGTAGCTTGCAAGTCTTTTTTTACTCACAGTAAATACATAGGAAAAATTGCTTACTTAATGAATTGTTGATAAAATATGATTACAGTAGTTGTAATACTAAATTGCAATCAATCGCTTATCAAGGAATTACATAAAAAATTTGGAGATATGGAAATATAGAAAAAACACATAACTCAAACTGAACGAAAATTAGAATCTATGTCTGCACTTGTATTAATACTAAAAAAAAAGAGTTTCTCTATTACATCTGGTAAGAAGCAGCCTCAAATAGATTTTGGATATATGTACTTATACAAAATCTGTCACAACTCAAAATGGTTGGACTTCTTACAATATTTAATTAAAATAGCCTATATCCAAAAAAAACAATAATTTGTAAAATCTGATGAGCTTTGCTAGCATTCTCCTCTATCTCTTCACCTACTGGCAGAAACACTTCTTTTCCTTAGTCCTCTAGGATGAAAACAAATTTCATATAGACCACCTTAATAATTCGACATACTATCTTGGGCGTTTTAGTTTTGTTTCCATTTGTCCCTCCAGCTATATTCTGTAATGCAATGAATCACAGTTGAGATCAAGGGAGAAGGATAATCATATGGACAACTCTGTATGGATCGTCAAGGAATGGATAACGGGCATAGGAAAAAACAACCGTCTCTGTAAAGAATGATAATGGGATGAGTGTATGATAATGAAATGGAGGTAAGTGGAGATTATAATGTGAGTGAATGAGATAAGTGGTTGTTGGAAGGTAGAAGGTGGAGTGGGGGAAAGGAAAGGGCATTGTGCGTGTTTTCTCACTGGCTCCCAGCTATGCTTTCTTTTGTATGTTCAATACATTGGTTGCATCTATCCAATAATTCCACCACAAACCTTGAGGGCTCAATCATTTCATTTACCTCGAAAGTGAATAAGTTCCTTTCTACCTAAGGCAAATTTTCTTGGATCCTTTTCACTTCTTGAGTTTTGGCTTGGAACTGTGAGCTTGGATTCACTATCCATTTATTTATTTTAAGAAGATCAACCTAGCTCATTTCCTGAATGGCTGCCAGAGTTTCTTCTTTTCTCTTTCTAGAACTATGCTGGTCCATTTCTATATCAATTTGTCCCAGGGATTTCGAGATATTACTTCCTTCAAAATCAATTAATTTTTTGTCTAATGATGACAACGCTAATAGGGAAGCCTCTTTTACCTCTCTGTAAAATATTGTACTTTCTTCCATATTTGTTTCCCAGACCTTTAGAGCCATATCACCTCTTAATTTTTCATAGGGAGAGAGCAGAGGGAAATCATGGACATTATCTTTCTGCACCAATATGATGGCTTCCTAAAACTTAGCTTGGGTTGATCAGGCCTCTCTTTCCTTGACATAAATGTCCTTTAGAGAAAGGTCCACTTCCTAGTAGCACTTTTGGATGGCATCTACCTTCAGAAAAAGTTCTTGTTGGGGAGCTTCCAGCTTCTCATTTATGTCCAATGCTTGAGTTTGGAAGCATGAAATGTCTATCAAGGTACCTTCGGTCAGGTCCAATCTATCTTGCAATTGTCTTATCAATTCATCATACTGAATGACCAGAACTTGGTTGATTTGTGAACTCTGATGGAGCTCATCAAGGTTGGTCTAAAGTTGTTGAATTCATTGTTGATCATGAGCCCTGATTTGCTCGAAGTCTTGACTCATCATGTTCCTGATAGTCTTCTTAGCAGTATATATTTGATCTTGCAAGTGCTCTACCAACAGGCACTTTTGTCACAGTTGTTCGGTCAAATTGTCCACAGACCATTGGTTGGAAGTGGAAAAAGCACCTAACAAACCTGCAACTTCTTTTGTGAATTCTGGATCATCTCGATCATTCCCGTCATACACCATTCTCTACCTTTTATTTATCACTCCATCTTTCTGGTGTGATTCCCTTTTCGTGATGGCCTTCCATTTATTACTAAAGAAGAAATCCGAAGGAGGCATCTCTTCGGGGGAAATGGGGGTAAGATCACTTACAAAAAAAAATTCAGAATTAGGATTTCCAAAGATGGATTGCAGAGGGGTAAGCGATGTAATGGGAGTAGAAATATTTGTGGACTGTTGTTGCTCTATTGTATTTGAGGTACCAGCCAGGGTAGTTGGTGATGAAGGAGACGCATCTTGTCCTTACTTTAGGAAAGCTTTGAGTTGAGATATTTCCTGGGGGCTTAGCTGGCCTGACAATGATGGTTCTAATTCCTGTGCTAACCCCTCCGAGCTCTTTTGGGTTTCCTCAACTTTATGTTTACTGGAGTGACTAGATTTAGAACCTTTAGGCATAGTTTCCTGAGAAGAGGGAGTGGTTGTTTTCTCTCCTTGTATTTCCTTTGGTAGACTATTTTGCCTGTGTTTTTGAAAGATGATAAAACCAGCTTGTTGATCTCGGGGCAGGGTTTGGAATCTGCCTTGAACTTCCTCATAAGATCTAATCCCCCTAAATATTTCATCATACGGGGAGTTCTCCTGCATATATCACTTCATATTGAACTAGGCCAGGTGGTTTTCCACTATCTTACGTGGACCGTGTATTTTGAACTCGATGTCAACCAATTTGACATCCTCCAGAGTTGTAGCCTCCACTTTGGAGTGACCAAAATCCAATAATGAAAACATGCCAACCTTAATAGGGAAAGTCGGCCATACCATTTTCTGTGCTGCCTTCAGCTCCTTGTGGATGCCTCCTGTCACTTTCTAGTAGGACACTTCTCAACATACTAGTCGGTCCAGTAACAATTGTGGGAGATAATGGGGAGGAACCAAGCACCCAAAAACCCTGATGTAGGAGAAGTTCTCCTCAATAAACCAATCTGCTATCTTACCCAGGTTTCCCATAATCTTTTCTGAAATCCAGGGAGGTGGGTGACCATACAGGGATATATGAATAGGAACCACAACATTGTGACAGATTTCATAAAATAAATCCTTGGATTTCTCTTCCCGTGGCTTGGAATGGTAGAAATGAATGGGATCGACACTGGAAGGGGTACAGCTCCAATTCATCAATGGAAAAGGTGTCATGAAATAGATGGCCTCCATGATATAGGCTGACATGTAAAAGCGGGTGGGATTTCCTTTTGATTTCATTGTTTTATATTTGACAATCCCCTTAGCCAAGTTATCAGACAACATTTTGGCCCAATTGAAAGTGAAACCCTCTGCCACCTCATGCATAATGGATACCCATTCCACCAAGAAATTTGTAGGGCTCTTCTTCCCGAAAAATCGACATAGCATCATGGCTACATACACCATATGTGCATCCAAAGATGATGTGGCATATATACCATGAGTGTCAGTTCTGAATCTCTCCGGGTGCCCCCACCAAGACTTGATTATATCGTGACAATTTCTGGCATATTGGACGCATTCCTTTTGCTCGAACTCCATAATAAATGTAGCATTGTATGTATATCTAGGATTAGGGGAGAGTTTTTACATTAATTTCATATGTTCTGATCAGAAAGAGCTGATGACAACCTTCTGATGGTTGATGATGCTCCTAGTCTGGACGTCAACGTGCTCCAAGGCCCGACTTATCATGTTGTTATAAGGCATGAACCTCGGCTATGTCGCTATCTTGTGCAACTTAGACTATGTTATGTTTCTGAGTTTAGTTGTATAAGTGTCATTCTCTATTTCAACAGAGTCCTCCGGGCAGTTGATGATTTCACGTTCCAGAATCTCGAAAACCTGTGTCCACTTTTTGACGGTGTCTGTGGCTCGTGGTGTGGTGTCCAATAGAACATCCACATTTGGGTTTGAATCCTCACCCGTCGTCTTGGTATTTTTTTCCGTTTTGCAACTCATGCATAATCTCTTTCTCCTGGAGTGTTTTCACCCGAAGTCCACGAATCTCTGTCGCGTGTCCTTCTGAATCTAACAACTGCGATTCACTTCGTCTATTCAGGCTTTGGGAGTTTCAATTCCTCTGCACTCACTTTCTCCCGGAGTTCTTTTACCCGAAGTCGATGATTTGTCGATGCGTTTCTCTCACAGATCAAGGGGTGTAACTCACTTCGTCTCTTCGGGCTTTGGGAGTTTCGATTACTCCACACTAAATTTCTCCTGGAGTGATTTTACTCGAAGTCGATGCGTGTCTCTCATAAATCGATGGTTGTGACTCACTTTGGCGCTTCGATCTTTAGGATTTTCAACTCTTGCACACTCGCTTTCTCCGGGAGTGTTTTCACCCAAAGTTGTAGATCTTATGCCACCTATCCCTCTGGATGATGGATGGTCCCTATCCTCTTCTGGACTTCGGTGAATCCTCTCTCTTGTGTGCACACAGAGACTTAAATCTCGTGCACATTGCCCAGATCTAACGATCTAGAACGATCCTGCTCCCTCCTGTACAGATCTTGACTGATACCTCATGAAACCTGCAGAGCTTCACTGCCTTTGAATATTTCTCCCCACTATCTCGCTTGAGATTTATTTCTCGAACCCTTTGATTCCTCATAGGGCTACTTTGACACTTATCCTAACTTCGAACTTGTGCACTCATTGCAACAGATTCTTACGCAAGACTTAACTTATTGCAGGAGACTGTGCACACCTTGCAACAGTCCCTTTGCACTCCTTGCAAATGGAAGTTTCATGCTATCTCTTTTGAGCTTTTGAGTCGAAACAGATTCTGTCAACGCACTCCTTGCAAACTGTATGCACACCTTGAATGAACTCAACAAAAAGAAGCAATTGAAACTTATCCAAATAATTCAAAGTTTCATATACTCAATAACATAACTCATTCATTCATGGAAACAGAAACTAACAGGGAAACTGTAAACAGTAGCAACACCCTGCGTTGGGTCAATATCCCTCTGTTATATTCACTCAAATGTAAATGGATACAACTCTAATAGAGAAAACTTACATTCAGTAACAACTATCTCCTACTAATATGCATCAGCCTTTTTCAGGCATACAATGCATCTACTTATACAAGAGGTCCTCTAGGGTTCCCTCTAACTACCTATCTGATCAAAATAAAATATTACAGCTACTTTGTCCTATTACAATAAATGTTTATAACAGACAATTTAAGGAGAATGTTCAAATCTACACCAAAATCAAAATAACTCAAGGATGATCTGATCTCTCCTAGTTTGACATGATCATTCAACCTCTGACCTTTAACTTCTCTGATTCATCATTTACTCAAAAGTTCTCTGAGATACGCCATCTTTCAAAATTCAAAATTTTACACAAAAGGCACGCTAGGAGTTGTGTTGTAATCCCATGTGGCTTTGTTGATGATGCTCCTGCATCACTCATCATGGTCTCACACATGACCATCTCTAATGACATCCATTGCTACAATAGAATTAATTTCTCCTAGCTTAACTTGGTTATGATATCATAACCAACATAACACAATATGCAATTAAATTTATCATAAATGCATTCAAGCATAACTTGGCATGTGAGTACTCAAGGCGTTTATTTTTTATTTTTTATTTTTTATTTTTTTTATCAATTTCAAATATTGAAAATTTGATTGAGGGAATTCTTACCTCAATTCCCTTCAACATTTATGCATCCTAACAACCCCAAATGCATATCTATATGGTTGTTATGAATTTACTTGATGCTACTTGACCAACTAATATTGTTGTGGCAACTTGCAGGCTCCCTTTTATTTACTTCTTTATCAATATCTTACCATCTTCATTTTTTTCTTCATACAAATAGTTTTTTCATATGCAACAACATCATCCACCCCTCTAGTCAAGTTATAACAATTTCCTTGGATACACAATCCATCATTAGGCATATCCAAATATCACAATATCATTATTGCATGGACATATATAACCACATATTACTCTTAGTCTACAATTATGCCATATCAATTTCTTGTGAATCCCTATTCATCTGCTCAAGACTAAACTGCTTCCAATGGAATGCTATATTTTCCAGTGTTACTATGAAATTAAACCTTCATTATTCCATCCTTCTTTTCACCTATACCAGGTTTTCACTGTGCAATCTGATAACATAAATTGCTTTCTTTCTTTGGGTACTTTTATATACAAGTATATAAGCCACATATAACAATTCCTTCTTCTTTTCACCTATACTAGGATTTCACTACACACTGATGCAGGAGCATCGCAAGGGCATGCAAGCATAGCCAACAGTGAGCCAACGGGGAGATAAGAGACAGTTGGAAAAGAACCGAGCACATTTTTTGAAAATGTTTTGAAATATTAATGAAGTCATTAAGTGGAGGCATGCTTGTATTATTGTAAAAGGACCTTGAGCGATCCACTCTCATCCATAGTAGATAGGAGCCTTTATGTGTAATGAATGTAAGTAAATAGAGTTTAATGCTTAGATTAGATAGTTTAGGGCGTAAGAGAGAGAACATGATATAGACACCCTCGTAATGTATCATTTGTAACATTATCATTTTCAATAATAGAGAGCATACAGAGCTAGAGCAGAAAATTGTGTTTGAAAACACCCATGTACAATGATTTGAATTAATAGAAGGAGCCTTAATTCAGACTCATGGAGTTGTGGTTATTTTCTATATGTGTATGCTGAATGGTATGTTCATGGCCATTTACTCTTTCTGTTTTACACATTTGCTTATATGTTGTGTATATGATTCCATGCTTTGTGTTTGAAGTCTGAGAGAGAGTAAGGAATGAGTTTCAATTGTTTCTCTATCTGAGCAAGAGTTCCTGAAAGGAGTGCAGTGAAGTTGTCTGCAAGGAGTGCGTTGACAAGAGTTCGGAGTTTGATCTCTGAAAGCTCAGATAAGATAGCTTTTGTTCTCATTTCCTCAGAAGTACAGTTAGGCACAAGAGTCATGCAAAGTGTGCACAGGCTGAGTAAAGTCTCAGAGTTTGCGAACTTGAGAAATTGTTGAAGGACTACTACTGCAGGGAGTGCGCAGGGTTGAAGGACTTCAATTCTTTGAATTAATTGAAGGATTCACCAAAAGGAGTGCATGCGTGAGTCTTCTTTAAGACTCAGAGTTGGAGAAATCTCAGGAGGGATAGAGTCTTCATAGTTGTCGAAGAAAAGCACAGAAGGTTGGTGCCTTGAGGTGTTGAAAGGAGGCGTCGCAAGTTTACGTTGTAGGCGGTTAAGTTCCATGGAAAAACACTCTATTTAAGAGTGCAGAAGTTCTTGAAGGGAGAACGAACAGTCAAAATTCTCTGTGGAGAATTCGCGAAGTCCTGCAAGCCGTCAGATCTCATAGAGGAGCAAGGAGGTTACAAGGTGTTGTTCTGAAGAACAAATCCCAGGAGAAATCAGACCGTAGATCTGAGCCAATGAGGATCATTGGATCCACCCATTATAATTTCATTTCAGGACTTTGTGGGTCGAAGGACCGAACCTTCATCATTTGGATTCGTGAAACTGCGAAGGCTGAAACCCTGAAGAAGGGTGGAAGGTCACATAGCAGGGAAAATACCTTGGACACATGTTGAAGTCTGAGTAGATCGGCATTTCGGGGTTCAAAAGGATAAGGGTGAGTCAGGGATTTGGCTGACCAAATCTTGGAAACACAAAAAGGAAATGGTCGTCACAGAACTTCAGATTTTGGGGTTCAGGACTTCGGAGTTCGGGAAATTGGCATTCACATAGACAAGGAATGGAACCATTCCATATTTTGAATTCCAAAATTGCGAAACAGTGGCGTAGTCCATCGACGAATCGGGAATCGAGAATTCGGGATTCACGGTATCAAGAGGTTTGGGAATCGAGAGTCAAGGACTCCTGATACCAAAAAGTCCGAAGTCAACATGGGCGTGTAGTTCGAGAAGATGTGACAAGTGGAAAGGAGCCCACGTCAGCTAGACAGTGTAATTGTAGTGACACGCGAAAAGGACAAGGGTTATGGGACTCGGAGTAGACGCAAAGCTCTTTCAGGATTTCGAGACCCAGAAGGAAGAGAGAAAAATAGCGCTAACCGTTGGATCAGTGAGGAAACCCAGAACCATTGATATATTTGTAGAGGTGGAGCATTTGGGTTTCAATGGTTTTTTTTGGGAGTCGGCACATCGGGATTTAGAGGCCAGAGAGCACAGAACGCTTGACTAACGGACTCGCGATTTCGCGAAGTTTGATCTCCCGAAGCATGAAGGGGGAATTCCATGAGGTTTTGCTGTGGGTGCATATTTTCTCGAAAGGGGAAATAGAAGAGCCAATTGTCAAGAGATCTTCGGGCCAGTGGAAGAAGAACGATCCTGTGTGCATGGACTTCCGACCTGCGGGTTGGTAGGGCTACGCCAAGTGTGGTATCAGAGCCTTATTCTTGTTTGTATATTTCAAGCAGGAAAAGAGAGAAGGAATTTCATCCATGCCGCTGAGGAGAAGGGACAGAAAAACACCTGATCCACCAGAGGATAGGGAAATGCCAGAAGGAAGGGGCAGGCAGGTGCATAATCCAGAAGTGGAAAGAGATCTGCATGACATTCGCACCAGACTTGTGGATGTGGAAATAAAACAAAGGCACAGAGCTAATATTGGAGATGTCAGTGATTCCAAAAGTGAAGATGACGTTGGACATGAAGAAGAAGAAATTGCAGTAGAAGATGTAGCACATGAACATTCCAGTTTATGAAGGAAACTTGGATGATGAAGAGATTCTAGACTGGATTAGATCTCTAGACACATATTTTGACTATGAAGATGTCGAAGAAGACAAGAAGGTCAAACATGTTGTCACGAGACTTAAAGGACATGCAGCATTATGGTGGGATGCACTACAAGCTGACAGACGCTGCCAAGGTAAGCATAAAATCAAGAGTTGGGATAGGATGATTGCTAATATGAAGGAAAAATTCATTCCCAGAGATTACCAAATTACTCTATTTCAAAGAATGCAGAATTTGAGACAGAAGTTGATGTCAGTGAAGGAGTACACTGAAGAATTCTACAGGCTGAACATCAGAGCAGGTCATCGGGAAAGCGATGACGAAAAAATTGCTAGATATATGAATGGTCTGAGATACAACATTCAAGATGAGATGACCATCCGAATAGTGGAAGATGCTTATCAGATGGCTCTAAAGGATGAAGAGAAGTTGAACCAAAAGAAAAGCCAAAGAGGCTGAGGCAAAAGTCATCCCAGAGGCAAATCAGTTGCCCAAGATAGGAATCAAAAACCCAAGGAAGACTGGAAGAAACATCAACCTCAAACTGAGAGAGGTGGAAGCTCACAAAAAGGGAAATATGCTGGACAGAGAAGGTAGTATGCTGATCAGAGAGGAGAGTATGTTGATAACAACATTTTTCCTCATACTAGAGGTAGAGGAAGAGGAAGAAGTGGAGTGATAAAATGCTTCACGTGCGGAAAGGTCGGACACAAGTCTTATGAATGTCCAAACAAGAAGAAAGAGGAAGGAGAGACTCACATTGTTGAAGCACAAAGGAGAAATGTTGAGGCAGAGGATGCTGAAGGTGGAATATCGCTGATGATGCGAAAAGTTATTTTGACACCAGAGAAAGAGGTGGAGAGTTCAGTCCAAAGAAATAGACTTTTTCAGATTGCTTGCAAAACCAAGGACAGGGTATGTAAAGTTATTGTAGATAGTGGTAGCATGGATAATCTCGTTTCAACAGAGATGGTAGAAAAGATGGAGCTGGAGATGATTGATCATCTAAGCCCATACAAAGTTTTGTGGTTACAAAAAGGACATCAGGTAAATGTCACTAAGCAATGTTTAGTTTAGTTTAAAATAGGAGGGTATAAAGATGAAATACTCTGTGATGTTATTCCTATGGATGTTTGTCATCTATTGCTGGGTAGACCATGGAAATATGACAGGAATGTGATTCATGATGGGAGAATGAACACATACACCCTAGAGAAGAATGGGAGAACTCACATGCTATTGCCGATTAAGGATAAAGAGGTAAAGTCGGAAGTAAGAAACGTTGTGCTTCTCATGAGTGGGAAGGAACTTCTTACAGAGGTTAAGAAGAAGGAGGAACCGCAATTCATTGTGGTCAAGAAGCCAAAGATTGTTTTAACCAACACAAGGGTAGATGATTTACCAAAAGAGGTTCAGGAGCTGTTGGAAGAGTTCACTGACATAGTAGTGGACAAACTACCTCGTTCATTGCCACCGATCAGAAGTATAAGTCATCAAATTGATCTCATACCTCGAGCTAGTTTTCCAAACAAAGCAGCATATAGATTGACGCCACAGGAGAATGAAGAGGTCAAAAGACAAGTGCAGGACTTGATGGACAAAGGTTTGGTCAAAGAAATCTTGAGTCTGTGTGTTGTTCCGACAGTACTCAGTCCGAAGAAATACGGAGGCTGGAGGATGTGTATTGACTCGAGAGCGATCAAAAAAATAACCATCAGGTATAGATTTCCATTGCCAAGGATGGATGATTTGATGGATTGCTTGAGTGGACCAAATGTTTTTTTGAAGATTGACTTGAAGAGTGGTTATCACCAAATTTGTATGAGAGAAGGAGACGAATGGAAGACAACATTCAAAACCAACGAAGGGTTATATGAATGGCTTGTCATGCCATTTGGTTTAACAAATGTGTCGAGTAATTTCATGCAGTTGATGAATGAAGTTTTGAAGGAGTTCATCGGAAAATTTGTCATTGTGTACCTTGATGACATACTGATTTTTAGTAAAACAAAGGCAGAGCATCTGAAACATTTGGCTACAGTGATGAAGAGGTTACAACAAGAGAAGCTACTAATAAACATGAAGAAATCCTCATTCATGAAGATGGAACTCATTTATTTGGGTTTTGTTATTTATGCAGATAAGTTGAGGATGGATCCAGATAAGATGGAGGTAATCAAGAATTGGCCGTCACCAAAGAATATCTTTGAAGTTCGAAGTTTTCATGGATTGGCTAGCTTCTACCAAAAATTCATTAGGAATTTTAGTGGAATTAGTGCACCGATGATGGACACAGTGAAGAAGAGACACAAATCTTTTCACTAGACAGAAGAAGTCGAGAAGAGTTTTAATTTGTTAAAAAGGAAGATCACGGAACAACCAATTTTGGTGTTGCCTGATTTCCAAAAGACATTTCAAGTGAAATGTGATGCAGATGGATTTGCAATAGGGGAAGTCTTGAGTCAAGAAGACAGGCTGATAGAATATTTCAGTGAGAAGTTGAATGAAGCTAAGATAAAATACTCCACGTATGATAAGGAATTCTATGTTATTATTTAGGCATTGAAAAAATGGAGACATTACTTAATTCCTAAGGAGTTTGTCTTGTATAGTGATAATCATGCATTGCAATTTGTGACTCAACAGGAGAAGTTGAATCAAAGACATGTTAAATGGGTTGAATATATGCATAATTTCACTTTTGTGATTAAACATATTTCTGAAACTGCTAACAAAGTTGTTGATGCTTTGAGCAGGAAGTGTTTGCTATTGCAGGAGTTCAGAGTCAAAACATTGGGTTTTGATGATCTCAGGGACATGTACAGAGAAGATCCAGATTTTAAAGAGGCGTATGAAGTAGCTGAGAATCCAATTCTCAAGGATAGAATCCAATGGGCAGAATACATGATCCAGGAAGGATTATTGTTTAAGGGTAATCAGCTTTGTATTCCAAAATGCTCCATGAGGGAGAATTTGCTGAAGGAGAAATATAGTGGAGGATTGGCCGGACATTTCGATCATGACAAGACGTTCGCAAAGTTGAATGAGTCATATTTTTGGCCAGGAATGCGAGTAGACGTCAAAATATTCGTGGACAGATGTAGAATTTGTCAACATTCAAAAGGAAAGAGGCAGAATGCAGGTTTTTATCAACCATTGCCCATACCTGAGAGGCCGTGGGATGCAGTTATCATGGACTTCATATTGGGATTGCCAAGAACACAAAGAGGGTTTGACTTAATTTTTGTGGTGGTGGATAGATTTTCCAAAATGGCACATTTCATTCCATGTCAGAAAACTAGTGACGCAACTCACATTGAAAACCTATTTTTCAAAGAAGTCATTCGACTTCACGACTTACCAAGGATCATAGTTTCAAATCGAGACACGAAGTTCGTAGGAAACTTATGGAAAAAATTATGGAAGAAGCTGGGAACAAAATTGTCGTTTAGTTCATCTTATCATCCTCAGACGGATGGACAGACAAAAGTCATGAACAGGAGTTTGGGAGACTTGCTAAGGAGCTTGGTGACAGAACACTACAGCCAGTGGGACAACATAGTACCACAAGCGGAGTTTGCTTACAATGATTCAATCAACAGAAGCACAGGACATAGTCTATTTCAGATTGTCTATGGCATACAACCAAGAGGAATTTATAAGTTGAGGGATTCAGAACAAACTGCGACTAGGAGCACTAGTGTAGAAGATTTCATAGAGGCAATGAAGGAACTTCACAGCCAAGTGAAGGAGCGATTGCAACATTCAAGCCAAGAATATAAATGCAGGGCAGATCAACGCAGGAGATAACTTCAGTTTGAAGTTGGCGATTTGATCCTCGCACATTTGAGAAAGGTGTTGGAGCCGCCCCTGTTTTTTTGCCTCACACAAATTTGAAAAAATCTGATACTTGCGATCTAGAGTTGTTTTTTCTTTTCCTTTCCTTCCAAAAATCATAAAACTCTGAGAGAACTTTCGTTGCCAGAATAGTAATGCTTTATCACTTACGAAGGACCCGTTTTTCGCAAGTATGTCTGTCCTTAGGGTTTTTAAAGTTTCATAATCTCGCAAGTTGGACACCTTAT
>JZKD02S2355766.1:213477-260232 GCA_000966675.3 Picea glauca | reverse complement strand
TTAAATTGTACTTGATACTGATTCACCCCCCTCTTAGTATCAACAACCTTCACACATTATTTCCATGTCTTCTTTTATGACACTCTGTACAAGTTTCAACAATAATTGTGCTCCTGCCATTGAGTTTGACCTTGATCTTTACAAACATGTAATTTACATTTTTTGGAAAATCAGAGTATAATTGGCCAATGGCCCTCTTTGGCCCTTCTATATCCCTCAACATTGCGAACAAAACCCATAAAATATTATCTTCTTCTGAGCTATTATGCTTTTGTTATGACCAAAATACGATTTTGTCTCAAAACTTAGTTTTTTTTGTTTAAGGTTTTTTTTTGTTTAAGACTATAGGACAATTTTGTCTATGTGGCATCCTTCTTCTCTTCTTCACTTTTGAAGCCTGCACACACATCAATTCTACATTATGCACCAATATTCAATGCGCACCGAATCCACAATATGCAACGCCAATATTTAATGCACACCCCTTGCACTAATATCCAGTGTGCACAACTTTTATATCATACACCAATATCCAGTGCATGAAACTTTATATACCACACATTAATATCTAGTGTGCGCAAATTTCTATACCGTGCACTAATATCCACAACACACAACTTTTTATACCATGCACCAATGTTAGGTGCATGCAACTTTCTATATCGTGCACCAATATCCAATGTGCACAACTTTCTATGCCGCGCACCAATATCTAGTGTGCACAACTTTTTATACCACACACCAATATCCTCTGTGTGAAACTTTTGATACTGCACACCAATATTACACGCACACCACCAATTCTACACCATGGAACGTCAATATTCAATGTGCACACACTGCACACTGATATTATGCATGCACCTCCAATTCTGCCATGCAATGCCAATATTCAATGCACACCAATATTACACATGCACCACCAATTTTACATCACGTAGCACCAATATTTAGCGCACGTAATTCCTTTCTTTGCTTAGCTGATTTTTCCATATTTCTAGCTCGCGACCATCATTAAAATAGCCGACTCACCTGCCTAAAACAAATTCAATTGCCTGGAATTCGAAATGACCCCTCCACAACAACCATTCTAAGTGTGATTCCGACTTGAATTGCTTAGAAATTTGGATATTTCACTCATATTTTACTATTTTCCCCAAATTCGACACAACTCAAATATTGAGATGATAAATTTTACCAACTTCATGCCGATCTTTGTCCCATACAAGTCAGGTGTTGAACCAAAATATCTGATACCATTCTGTAACATACCCAACACCCAACCTGAGTCCAGTCACTACGGAAATTACTAGCCTACTAAATACAAAATCAAAAATTTCCTATACATATAAAAAATAACCGATAGGAAATAATCCCATAAAAATTACAAAAAACAACATGTTGATTCACCCATGCATCTAACAACATATATAAAAATGTGAATGCATTTAGTAAGCACACAATAAACACACAACATTCAAATATTCATTTTCATAGCGGAATAAACATAATAAAACAACATACACTTATCTTTTTATAAAATGTAACCAACTGGTTGTGTACGAAGGATGAAATTCCCAGACATAGGTGATGTTGTTCATTTTCTCTCAACAACAAGCCACCCTCTAGCTGAGGTTATGATTCCAAAAGGAGATCTATCCCTCTGGTTGTCCACTCTCCACACTCAACGAACTAAAACTCAAGTTCTACTCCTACAACAGTTCCAATCCACTAGCTCTCTCTTCCCCACAACCTGCATAACCTAAGTAATGTACCCCCTTCACTACTCACAGTCTCTCGGGATAAACCATTCATTTATCATGGCTTCCAGTGCATTTGGTTGGCCAAGAAAACTCTTATTTGGGAACTTTAGGAACTCTCAATTTCTTTAGGAGTGCTCACAATAGCCTTGACAAGGCTCTTGATCCATTTCCTCAACATCAAAACTCATTATAGGCTTACCACCCATTCTACAAACAAACATGCCACATTTCCAGCATAAAACACAGCGAAACAATGACTTCCTTTAAACATAGAATGACTGGTTCTCTTCCCAACACTTCGCTCTCCTCAAGCTTCCCAAAATATGCATGTAAAAACTCTCTACTTTCTGCATACGAATTTATTTCCCTTTCCCGTTGCTTGATTGACTCACACTCTCCCCAAGGATGATTATACTTCAACCCCATGCTCCCAATAACTATGGTATGTGACTCCTCACATCCACTCTCTTACATGAGTTTACTGATTGGATTTGGGATCACTCAACAACAAATAAAATGTTATACACAATGATAAGAATTTTAGGATTGTGGGTTGGATTAATACCCATGAGTAAAATCCCGCTTGGATCCCTCTCTCTTGTGGAATCATAGCCCCCTATCGTTTTCATCTCTCTCGTATCACAACCAACGATTACTACTTTATTAATCATTTCAATTTTCATTATATATAATTCAGCCCCCTTCCATAGCAATCAATATGGGCTCTTCAACCCCAATCCCCATGACCTTTCATTTACCAACCTTTGTCTTTACTCCCTTTATGATGATGAGAAACAAAGACAACAATTATATATCAAATTTTTCTTCTATTGTTGGTGGACCATCATAGATTTCGTCCATAGTGTGTCACATCCACCATAATTATTGGCATGGGCATTAGGAGCATTGATCAACATAGTGTTCAGATTCCCTCTTCAGCCATTTGAGATGGATTCTCTTTGTTGCTTCCTATTGCCAGGACAATTGATATCATTGTTAATGTTTTATTTCCCTTGGCTGTATATCACATTGCGAGGATGTGGACCACAACCTCCTCTCGACATTGGTATCTAGCGATGATCGATGATCTTCCTCTCAAGTGATCCAGTATTGCACTGGAGTACTTTGTTTTAACTCGTTCAAGTATAATGATGCTCATAATATTAACTTCTCTAGTCGAGTTGATATTGTGTTGGGTTTATCCATGTTCGTCGACTATCATTGTTTGTTTTCTCATTGATCATGAGTTTATTTGGGGCTTACACCAAAAGAGAGATATTGCACCTATCAAATGCGAAGGGAATTTAATGTTGAATCTCTTAAAAATCTTCTCCTCATGTTCATCGACAAGATATGATAGTTATTATGATCTATTCTTCTTGGTGGGTTGGACAAGTTGTCCTCAAACCATCTAGTGGGAATGGATTGGTCTAAACCAAGCAACATTAGAGTATGGGGGTGTGCCATGTTGTGAAAACGGGTACGAGGTGATTTCTTTTGTGGTGAAGTGAGTGGAAAATAAAATTACACAAGACCTGTGGTTTTGTGCTTGAATCTAGCCCATGGCACTCTTGTTATGATTGTGCATAGCATTATTACTTTGGAGTTGTTTGTTACTCAATCCTCATACAACTTTGTTGATCTCATGCATTGGTGGTTATAAAAAAAATCCCACAAAGGGGATTTGAGAGAATTGGTCCTTTTACATAAGACACTTCCTTTTGTTTGGTTGTTTGTTGAAGGTCGAATACTTGTTGGTTGGATGGAGTGGAAATCATTTTCTTGTTTTATTGTTCTTCTTTGGGCTGCTTATATGGTATCAACTTACTTGTTGTACCCATCGTCGAATACGACACTGGTAGAGTGTTGGAATATTTGTTAGATTTTCCTTATTTACAGAGCATTAGTGTTACTTGTGTTCTTTTACTTCATTACCATTAACATATATATATATATATATATCATGTACTAAGCAGTAGTAGCATAAACAAGATACAAAAAGAACACAAGATATTTATCCTGGGAAAACCCCAAATGGGGGAAAAACCCAACAAACTTTCTTAGATAGATTCCATTCAAAAAGAAAATCCAATCAGATAAACACTAGCACAAAGGCTATCTCAACGAGAAATACCACCACAACTGCAACAACAACACCATACCAAGGTAGGGTACCTCTTTAAGGAGTAGTGCACAAGAGATAGATACCAAAAGACTAAACTGAGTCACTGCAGCAACCATGTCACCTTCTCCAAACTTTAGCCTTGCTTCTGTGTAGTTGGGAGAGTGTGAGTGAGTGTACAAATGAGCTGAGATGTCCTTTATTTATAGTCTTCTTGGCCACTAGACTAGGCCAAATTCTTCTCTGGAAAGGTGCCACTTCATTATTTTAATTCTTCTGGGTCGACTTCTCTTCTAGGGTATTTCAACATCTGTCCAATGGATCTCTTGCTTCCAGAATATTCTCCTCATCTAAGAAAGGTCATCTAGGAGGGAAATATCCTCTCACAGCTACCAAACATCAACACTCCCTCTTAGCTAAGGAGGCATATTTCACGATGTCTTCATCTAGTAGTCCATTGACTACTCTGCAATCAGTTGGTGGCACACAAATGCCAAAATGCCATCGGTAGCTCGAATCGTCTGTCATAGTCTCTGCAATCAAGTAGCACTCAGCTACTCCCAATGTGAACTAATAGTCTCCATGGAAATCAACTAGTAGCACATAGCTACTACAATGCCATCTAGTAGAACATGATTGTGTTGATCCATAGTAGTACATAACTACTATCCAGTGGTGCACAACCACTCCAAGTAGCACACAAATACTATCCATAGACACAATGTCTCTCTCCTGCAATCAAATGATAGTTACAACAATCTCTATGATTATGCAGTAACCAACTAGTGGCACACAACCACTACAATATTACCTCAGCCATAATCATAGTCTGCCACCTCCATGACTATGCAACAATCAACTAGTAGCACACAACTACTACAATATGCCCTCAACCATAGTCATGATCCATATGACTATGTAACAATCAACTAGTATCACACCACCACTACAATTCCACTAGACATAGTCATACCTATGATTATGCAACAATCAACTAGTAACTCATAGTTACTACAATATGCCATTATCCATAATCATAGTCGATGTCTCTATAACTATGCAACAATCATATAGTAGCACACCGCCACTATAATATGCCATCAACCATAGTTATAGTCTCATACAGTAGCACGAAGCTACTCCCATAGTCCTCACGACTATGCGTGTGATGTTTCTTCTCTCATCAAGTCTGAAAGTGCATTACCCCCTCAATCATAAGACTGATCCAGGGAACCCTTGGCCAGAGGGGTTATCTGGCATGAGAAGAGACAACACACCTCCCTATGAACGAGATTGGACATTATGCATCATGCCAAGCTTGTCTCTGGAGCATATCGAGTCTTTCCGCTCCTAGTCAAATAAACATGACTAATAGGAGAAAGACTGTGCTTGGGCCATTCACCACTAGCCAAATCAACATGGCTAATCTTGTGAGTGAATGTGTCATTCTCCCTTGGTCAAATCAACATGACCAATCTGCGAGAATGTTTTCCTGATGCTACTCATCTGTGGATGTGTACTGGATCTTCATAGCTCCCTTCTACATCATGTCTTAGATGAAGTCCTGCAAGAAAATTTTGAAGCCATGCTGCTTCACGGCTTGCAATACTGGTTACTATATACTCTGCCTCTACTATACTGAGTGCCATTGATTTATGTTACCTTCTCAACCATGAGATCACAATGATCCCAAACTAAAGCAACATCTAGAAGTACTCTTCCGATCCATTGCACTCTCTGCCCAGTCAGAGTCTGTATATCTCTGCAGGTACATCAAGGATCCAATCAACTGTCTATACATCGTGGGATCCATCAAATATGAAGATGAATCACTCAAGAGATTTAAATTTATTGTCATGGGTGTGGCCATGGACTTGTAGTCCATAATCTCGAATCTTTGTAGGATCTCAACAATATATTTTCCTAGGCTAAGGAAAATATCATCTGATCTATGCCACACCTCCAATCCCAAGAAGTAAAGAATCAAACCTAGATCCTTCATCTCAAACTCTGAAGTGAGCTCCCTCTTAAGCTTGACTCCCTCTGAGTCTATATAATCTATGGAGTCATATACTCCGTCTGTATGTGCTAACCTTTTCTAAAGTTTGATCTCTTATGAACTATCCTGGGGAGGCTACTCCTCTCTACTGGATCCTGAGGGATGACTCCCTCTGAACTCTAGTTCCTTTATTACATGGATGTGTACAACTATTATGTCTAGATAGTTTTCTCCATGTCTTAGCTAGGGACCGTCTGAACTATTTCCTCTTGCAACCGACATTATAGCTTCCTCTCAAAGCTATTGCCTTTGACCTGCCCATAACAAGAAACAAGAACAACAACATCTCCATGGTAGCCTCCATGGAATTTACAAGATAACCTTCCTGTAACAAGGTCAACAATCAAGATAATCTCCTAGACGAGATCAATTTATCTTGTAAACAAGTGAATTATTAATGTGATCATTCACCTAATGGTAGTCGTCCTAATAATAATCAAGTGTTTACTAAACTATCAATAGCGATAACAATAATATAATTCTAAAGATTGTTATTCTAGTTACAACGCTTACTTAAAATGCAACAATATAAAGAAATATCAAACTTGATATGCAAACCGCACTACTCACTAAAGGACAAACTCTTCATCGTGATCTTCAACATCTGCTACATGTGCATGGTGATTCTTCTTTCCCTTTTCATTTTTAAGAGGACATTGTGTGGCATAATGTCCCATCTCCTTGCATTTGTAGCATCTAATATTTGACACATCCTTCCTATAGTGTGGTTTCTTAGGCTTCTTCGGGTCGCCTTCTTCCCTTTCCTTTCTCTTCTTCACCTAGGCAGAAAGTGATTTATTTTCATCATCATTAGTCTTATGTGATTTGGATATCAACTTGGATTCCTCTTGGGTGCAGTCTTCCCATAGCTTGTTGAACTTGGGAAATTTTCTTCTACCACAAATCCCTTGAACAAATGGATCCCAAGAAGAGGGAAATCCATTGAGTGTAGTAGTCACGAATTCAACTTCTTCCACTGTATCTCCAATGGCTTCTATTTGGTCCTTGATCTGCAATATCCTCATGAAATAGTTGGATATTGTTTCTGAGTTGTTCATTGTCATGTTTCTGAGTTTATGCCTTAGAGTAAGCTTTCGACTAGTATTCTTACTTTCATAAATTCTAGTTAGTGCATTAAACATTTCCTTTGATGTCTTTAGTTCTGACAGATTAGGTATCAAATGATCCTTTATTGAGTCTGTCAAGATCCTCTTGGCCTTGATTTTATTCTTCTTGAACTTTTGTTTGGCGTCTACTTCTTCTAGTTCTGGAAGCATCTGCTTGATGTGATCCAATAGATCATTCTCTTCTAGAATGAGGAGAACTTTGTGCTTCCAGGATCTTAAGTTGCCTACTCCATCCAATCTATCTTCAACTCTCATGTTGGTTGACATTTTTTTATGGTAGAAACCCTAGCACTGAAAAACCTCAATTTTTCAAACTTTACCAAACTACATGTTTAGGGTTTCAAAGGGTGCGCTAGGGCAGGGTGCACTTCTTTGTGAAAGAATTATCCCCAACATACTTGGGATAGTGCTCAACGAGCTTGACAAAGTATTGCAGCTGCAAAGTGTCATTGTAGCGATCTTCCTTCTAGTGATCAAATTGTTATGAAGGTAACCAACTCTGATTCCATGTTAGATTTTCCTTATTTACAGAGAATTAGTGTTACTTGTTTTATTTTACTTCATTACCATTAACATATATATATCATGTACTGAGAATTAGCAACATAAACAAGAGACAAAAAGAACACAAGAGATTTATCCTAGGAAAACCCCAAATGGGGGGAAAACCCAACAACCTTTCTTAGATAGATTTTGTACACAAAGCAAGTCCAATCAGATAAACCCTAACACAAATTCTAGTTCAACCAGAAATACCACCACAGTTGCATCAACATCACCATACCAAGGTAGCACACCTCCTTAAGGAGTAGCACACAAGAGAGAGATACCAAAAGACTGAATTGAGTTACTACATCAGTTGCGTCACCTTCTCCAAACTTGTGCCTTGCTCCTGTGTAGCTGGGAGAGTGTGAGTGAGTGTACAAATGAGCCAAGACATCCTATGTTTATAATCTTCCTGTCCACTAGACTTGGCCGAATTATTCTCTGGAAAGGTGCCATTTCATTATTCTAATTCTTCTGGGTCAACTTCTCTTCTAGGGTATTTCAACATCTATCCAATGGATCTCTTACTTCCAGAATATTCTCTGCATATAAGAAAGTTCATCTAGGAGGGAAAGATCCTCCCACATCTACCAAACTTAAAAATATTCACCAATACTGAGAGGGGGTGGTGAATCAATATTGAGCACTTTTTACCATTATTAACATAACATCAGTAAAAATTAACAATTAACAAAACCATTCAACAATGCATCACATCATACACAGTGCACAAGATATTTTAACGTGAAAACCCAAATGGGAGAAAACCACAAAACACTTTTATTATATCATGTCAATAATTACATTCATAGGAAGCACCAAATTCTATTATTCTTCAGCACCAACTGGAAGGGGGAACCAACCCCCTGATTTACAAGCTCCAACTTGAAGGAAGCTACAACTCCATAGATTCTCTAGCTCCAATTGGAACAAGGCTCCAACCCCCTAGTTTACAGGCTCCAACCTGAAGGAAGCTACAACTCCCTATATTCTCCTGCTCCAACTAGAAGGAGGCTCCAAACTCCTTTCCTTTCCCCTTCCTTCATCCCTTGAATATAAATATCATTGTTACTGTCACTGATATTGATACATCATCATCACCAAGATCTTCAAGAATGCCCCCAAATTATATGCCCAAAATCACTAAGAAATGCCTCAAGCATGTGCAAAAAAAATCCAAGATACAAACCTCAAAACATATAGAAAACCATACCTTTCATCCTATAACAACCTTGGTGCATAAGATCTTTGATCATCATACCTTCCTCAACTTCAATATCATCAAATTGGGTGCACTTAGAAACTGGGTCCATATAGACTGTCACTATCACTGCCAATATTTCTATCACTGCTTCTTTCACTATCATTGATACATCAAACTAGGTCCACATAGAAACTGGTCCACATAAATATCCTAGGTCCACACGGGTCCACATATAAACCCCAACATCACTTCTTAAATTTATCTCGAATACATATCAAGGACTAGTTTCTGGATTAGTCACAAACCCTAACTTCCAACAAGGATAACTCCATACCTATAATGAATCAATATCTGAAACTTGTACCCAATATTATTTAATATATTCTATGAAATTCCTCCAAGTTTCACTACTTTATTTGTCACTGAAAAGGAGATATAGAGAAAATGGAAGACCTTCCTGAATTTTGACCTATTCTTGAGAGAGAACTTGTACAACATGCCATGTGCTCAATATTTGATTTCTGATTCTAAAAATCACATCACAAATACTACAGACTGTAATATTTCGAATGCAATTTTTCTCACAGAAGTTGGATCCTCTATGAAGAAGTTATGAATGTTTTACCTATAACATTTGTTTGTGACGAGTTACAGGACTAGTCAAAAACCCTATCTTACATAGAGTGTATCTCCAAAAATGCAATGACCCAAAAGTTGAAATTCATACTACAGGTACCTTGATGTGTCTTCTCAACATCCTCCAAGTTTCACCATCTGAATAATTCCAGAAAAAAAGTTATAGTGAAAATGGCAAGATGACCTTTAAAGAACATACCTTAGAACACATAATCACAAGACTTCATCTTCCCTTGGAATTTCTCCCTTCTTCAGTTCATCTTCCATTTAAAATTCGATTCCACGCTTTTGCTAAGATATCAAAAGATTTAATGATCAATCATGATACTTATTTTACTCAAATGAGAGGCTCTTGATGGGTATTTATACTTTTCTAAGTACCTCCTTTGCTTGTCTTTATGGCCGACCTATAACTTCTTGTTTGCAACAACTTTTCTCCTTTACTTGACTTTAGGGCTAACTTGTAACTTATTTGACCTTAAATATGGGGCTTCTTGACCATACTTCAGGGCTTCAACTTTAAGAGAGCATAACTTCTCAACTGTGAGGAACCACACAGTGTGCCATCTACCATTGGAAATGACTTGATGAGGACTATCAGATAATGGAGGTTTTGCATGCATTTACAATGTCCTTCATATTGTTTTCCTTCAATCAACTTCTGGGTTCATGACCACACCTTCAAGGATTCTTAACCATATTTCTAGGGCTTCTTATAGACTTCTTCAAATCATCTTCCCGTGAGGGTGATGCTTAAAGCTACACCATAAAGGGACCACTTTGGAGACTTGTTTGACTTCTTCTAAGGTTGACATCACTCGTTACTTCTAGGGGAATCTAGGGCTTCTAGACTTCTTCAAATACACCCATCACTTCTAGAGGTTTTTTGTGGGGCTTCCTCTAGGGTTGATATCAATGAAAACCAACTTTCCAACAATCTCCCCCTTTGGCATTGATGAAAACACTCATGCTCCCCTTGCGATCATTACTCCCCTATATTCATGCTTCTGATATTTCTCTCCTGATATTTCTCTCTGACAATATAACTCTTCCTAATGGTTTCTCTCCCCCTGTCTTCTGACAATTTCTCTCCTCCTTTCTTCTTTGCAAGATGTTGTGCAAATGAATGTGGGGCTTCTTATATATGCTTCCTTCCCTCTCTTCCGAGGCTTCTTGTACATTGGTACTTCCTGTTATTGTAATCCGCTGACATATATGAAAAGAGTTCATATCAAAGTTCCTTCATGTCATCTCTTCTTCACTTCTTTGAAATCAATGACACAATCAACACCATTCAACAATCTCTCCCTGAGCTCATGCGTTCATCCACTGTCATGTATCTTCTGCTAGACCTACCAAATGAATTCATATTTGTCTGTGTATTGTCAGTCTCCAGTTTTGACTATATTTTTGTCTATATCATGTCAAAAAGACCTCCATTTTCATATCTAGTATCATTTCCTTCTGGTCTTACCATGACACATTTGACATCCTTTTACAACTAAATGGGGCTATTCAAGGTATTCTTACGATTCAAGTTATTTTTAATGTATTTTGATATTTTAAACTAATGTTGATACTAATGTGGCATGAGTTAGGTACTGTTCCTTTGAAACAAAACTTACCAGTACCAAGTACCAGCTCACACTTAGTGGAGATACCAAAGAAGCTACTGAAGATTCGCACGACATGGCCAGAGTGGATTGACAGTTCGATTCATATGATAGATTGAGTCATTACTCAATATGCTGACTCAGGGCGAGATTGTAGAACTGATTTATTAGAATGCTTTATGATCCACACTTCTTGACACTGCGTGTCATGAAGTTGTGAAGTTCGTTTTAACTGATTATGAGTCATTTTTGGATCTGAGATCCGTTTAGATTAATGCACCTTTGTTTAAAACTATTTGAGAGGATCTATATAAACAGAGGATCTCTCTCAAGAAATGTTGGTTACAATATGCTATGTGATACAATTTTTGATAATACAAATCTGCTATGCGTTATGTTATTTACTGTTAAATGATTTGAGTCATTTTATGAATTATGGAGCGTAAAGTATGAACAATTTTTGCATGGAATGATCTAAGTAGCTTTGGTTTTCCTTTTTGGCGATTGCACCTCTTGGTTGGGCCCGCCAAAAGGTTCAAGTCGCTGTCTCTTTTCCATGTTAGAGTTAGTTTATTTCAGTATTTTAGAATTTGCATGCAAGTTAGTTTATTTGAGTTTGGGAATTACTTTGTTAGATTCTTGTTTAACCATTCTTTGGACTGTATTATTTCTAGTGTGATAACATCTCCTATAATGATGAATGTTGAATGAGTTATTGATTCCTGTAGAACTTAAAGAATGAACTAGATTTGCTATGTTTCCAGTTTTCAATCTGAACATGATTTAAATGGAATGCGAGTTTAAATTTACTCTACCTTGATTAGGATAGTTAGCTTACTCTGTTCTGTTAGGGTAGTTAGGTTACAATCGGATTAAGGGAAGCTTCCAGTACCAGTAGGGTAAATGAGACATTTATTTATTCTACCTATGGATAGATTCAAAACTATTTTTGATGTTTAGATTAAAAGGTTTTCGAAAATGATCTTTCTTTTATGGCTTAGATAGAAATGATGATGATTAGATGTTTAGAGATAATGGTAGATAGTCTTGGGAGATCACATTGGATCAGAAATAGAAGTACCTGTACTTAAGCACAGAACTATTTTCCTTTGATGAATTAAATAAGAGATGATTAGTTTCAAGATAATCATTAGGGTCCAGTTTTTAAGAGTGAGTTTGTGTTTTCTTCTCAGAATAACCTTTAGTTAGGAATTAGAATCTTACCAGCACATACAGTGTAGCAGCTCTAAGTTCACTTACCCTAGTTTGACAATTCAGTGTTTTCAGGTAATTAAAAATCTTTAATATAGCAGCCTGACATTTTTGGCGCCGTTGTCGGGGAGATGTTCAGAAGGTAAGTTAGATAATTGTTTTGGTTATTTTCTTAAAATGTATTTGGTTTTGGTGTGGTATGTTAGCAGGTTGATGAAAGAGGAGCTGTGAAACAAAGGGTGAGAACCGACATATCAGTTATCACGGGTTTCTCTGAAACTCAATCTTAGTTTTTATTTCATTTAGTATGTCTTCATGAGAAATAGAGATCATAGAGGTAGATTTAGGAGAAATACAAAACAACAAAAAGAAGAAACCTCCACCCAAAAAGAAATAGAAATTGAGACTGGAACTCTAGCTGAGGAAACCATAGAGCAAAACATAGAACCAGGAAACACCATATATCAACAAATTCAAAATCCTAGTGATCCAGACCTGGATGACACAGTTGATCTAGAAAAAGTGCAAGTTATTTTCGGGAACCCTGACTCTGTAGTTTCACAGATAACAACTACAACTGTGGAATCAAAGGAAATAGGATCCTCAAAAGGACCAATAGGAGATAGCAATTCTTTCAAAAAGAATCCAGAAAGGTGGGATTTCACACCCTCACCAAAGAAAGATCGAATTGCATATACAATTTTTGGTAATCCTTTTAACATGGCAGAAAGAGGGAGAGAATTACATGGAGAACTTCATATTGAAAATGAAGGAGAAGAACAAGTAGACACTGAGCTAAGACCAGAAACCACCTTTGGGTTTCCTATTTTGGATTTGGTCCAGAATGTCAATATGAAAAATATCCCACCTTCGACACTACCAACCTTTTATGGGAAAAGTAGTGAAGACCCAGATGTCTTTCTTTTTGAGTTTGACATCCTGTGCAGGAGTTATAACTATCTCTAGGATGCACATAAACTGAAGTTGTTTCCTACTACCCTAAAAGATTCTGCATTACGTTGGTTCATGAGTTTAGGAGAATACAACATTAGATCTTGGGAAGATATGAAGGAAAAAATTTTAAAGAAGTACCAGGACTATTGTAGACCCAAGGATTCTCGAAATGATATTTTTAAAATGCAACAACAAGATGAAGAAAGCCTTGAGGATTTCTTATAAAGATTTACATATACCCTTCAAAAATCTAAATATAATGATCTCCAAGATGAAACAATCAAGACTATTTTCCTAAAAGGGGTTTCAAATGAATATATTGACACTCTCAATTTAATGGCTTCAGGAGACATTTATCAAAAAGACTTTGAAGCAATCAGTGAACTATGTAGAACTTAATCAAGAAGTAGGGGGAAAACTGCAAAAAGTGTGAGAGAACCTGTCAACAAAAACACCAAAGTACCCACATCTAGTGGAGTTACTAGAATCGAATTGGGAAACCTTTTGGAAAATTTTAAAACAGACATTTTAGGAAAAATTAGCTCTCAATTAGACACTCTGAAGATTAAGAGAAAGCAGGAAGAGGAAAACCCTGTCTTAAGCATATTTTGCCCAAAATAAAGAAAAAGGAATCCTTTACGAGAATGTCCTTTGGACAATGTTTTTGTATGTGCAATATGTACTGAAAATCATAAAACAGAAGATTGCCCATCCTTACCAGGATTGCAAGCCATATTCAAGGGAGGGGAAGCTCCAGGGACTCCATCTACACCTAAGAGGCCTTGGCAACCTAGAAAATCAAATACATATCAAGAACCATCCCCACAATCTTCCAGCTACTATCCACTCTTCTCTCAACAACAACAACATCCATGGAACTGGCCAAATTGGCCTCCGCAAAATGTCCCTGCTCAACCTTGGTACCAGGGATGGAGAGACCCAAATTTTGGAAATAACCAACAGTAGAATGTGGTACCAATTCCCCAGAATCCATGCACGCATTATCCTCCAAGCATGCATCAGTTATTGCCTGGTTTTATTCCACCTCCTTTACCACCCATTCAACAAACCCCTCAGCAGCCTCAGAATTCACCTCGCCCTACCATTTTTCCCACTCAACCCATTCCAAATCCTAACCACATACCACCTCTACCACTCCATAATGTTGATTTTCAAAATTACCCAGCTTACAACATAAACCCTATTTCTATACAAGAAATACAGCTGAGATCTGGAAAAATTTTAAATAAAATTCAGCCCATAACAAAAACAGCACCAAAGGTAATTATCCAAGAACATGAAGAAGAATATATAGATAATTTATCAAATGGGACATATTTGAAGGATGTTATCATTCCAAAACATAAAGTATCCGAATCACAGCGTAACATACAATCTCAGGTTCCCCAAACACCTCCTTTTCCTGAAAGGTTGCTCATTGAAAAACCGATTGTCCAATCTGAGTTTGACATCATGAATGAACTAAGAAATGTTTGTGTTAAGATTCCATTGTTACAAGAAATCAGAGATGTTCCCATCTATGCCAAAACCATCAAAGAACTCTTCATTAAGAAACCAAGTCGGAAACAGAAAGATCCACCCACAATACACCTAGTAGGCCAGTCATCGAATTGTATTTCTGAAACGCCCAAAATTGTGAAGTATGCCAACCCAAGAAACCCAATAGTTTCAATGACTATCAACAATGTTTCTATTGGTAATACTTTAGTCGATCTAGGTGCATCCATTAATATAATGACTATCAATACAGTTGAACTGTTGCAATTAAGTCAATTCCTTCGCCCTACTCCTACAATCCTTGAACTTGCTAAAAGAATAAATATAAAACCTGTTGGAGTTCTTGATGACATCCTTGTGACATTATCTTCATGGGAATATCCTGTTGACTTCATGATTATTCATTCAAAGGACCCCACAAAAGGCCATCCAATCATTCTAGGGAGACCTTGGTTGGCCACGACCAATGCTTTCATAGGATGTCGTGACGGGGATATGTTTATCTCAAATGGTATTTCTTCACATAAACTTACTCTTTTCCCACCTGCTCAACCAGTTATAGAAGAATTATGGTGGCTAAAATGTCCCTATCATGAGAATGATCAGGAAGAATCTTTATTCTCTGTTGATGAGTTCCACACACTGCAAGAACCTACAGAGGATGACATTTTAAATCAATTTCTTTATGTGATAGAAAATGTTGAGTTCCCACAAACATATCTTCAATACGATCAAATTTTCAGAGAGGAATTTCAAGAACAAAGTGAGTTATTTTCCTCGTTTTCACCATCCATGGTTTTCACCATTTCTGAGCATTCGGGATCATATACCATCCCAGTAGATCTTAGCCTAGGTAGATGTCTATACATCAACTCTGAATTAAGTCTCATCCAATAGGAACAGTTAACAAATCTTTTGAAAGAACAGTCAGGGGATTTTTCATGGGAATACACTGATATGAGAGGAGTGCATCCTGACACCTGCATTCACCACATCTATATCCAACCAGGGATAACCCCAGTAAGACAACCACAAAGGCGTATGAATCCAATCCTAAAAGATTTTGTGAAAGAAGAATTACAGAAATTATTAAACGTTGGATTCATTTATCCAATTTCTGACAGCAAGTGGGTTTCACCTCTTGTTGTGGTACCTAAGAAAATGACAGGGAAATGGAGAATGTGTGTAGACTTTAGGGAGTTGAACAAGGCAACCCTGAAGGACTGCTTTCCCTTTCCCTTTATAGATTAGGTTTTGGATACCTTGGCTGGAAAAAGATAACTTTTCCTTTCTCAATGGATATAATGGATACAATCAGATTCAAATTGCTCCTAAAGACCAAGACAAAACAACATTTATGTTTCCTTGGGGAACTTATGCTTATAAAGTGCTACCTTTTGGACTATGCAATGCTCCTGCTACATTTCATAGAGCAGTCCTTGGGATCTTTGCTGACTTAATTCATGATTGTGTGGAAGTTTACATGGATGATTTTACTATTTATGGTAACACCTTCGAAGAAGCCTTAAGTAATCTGGAGAAAGTCTTGATTCGCTGTCAGGAATCAAATTTATCCCTTAGTCACGAAAAATGTAAAATGCTATTAACTGAGGGAATAGTGTTGGGTCATCATTTGTCTACAGAAGGAATTAAAGTTGATCTAGCCAAAATTGAAGTGATAGTTAAAATTTCCTCTCCAAAAACCCAAAAATATGTGAGAAGTTTTTTGGGACATGCTGGATATTATCATTGATTTATTGAAAAATTTACAAAGATAGCTAGTCCCATGTTTAAACTGTTAGTAAAAGATGCAGAATTTTGTTGGGATAATAATTGTCAGAATGCTTTTGAGAATTTAAAAGCAAAATTTTCCATGGAACCTATTCTCAGAGGACCAAATTGGTCTCTTCCTTTCCATATTTCAACTGATGCCTCAGACACTGCTTTAGGAGGAGTGCTTGGACAAAAAGAAAACCAACAAAACTATGCAATTTATTTCACTAGCAAAAACCTTACTCCTCCTGAATTGAACTACACTGTAACAGAGAAGGAATTTTTAGCAGTAGTTCATTCCATTAACAAATTTCATCATTACATCACTGGATATGAGGTTTTTTTACATACGGATCATTCTGCTATCATATTTTTGATGAACAAACCAGTTACTACTGGAAAAATCACACGATGGGTTTTGCTACTTCAAGAATTTAACATCACTATAGTTGATCGGCCAGGAAAAGAAAATGTAGTTGCGGATTTTCTTTCTCGTATTCCTCAAGATAGTACTAACATTCCAGTGAATGATAATTTCCCTGATGAACATCTATTTGCAGTAGCTGTTAAGACCCCTTGGTTTGCAGATACGACAAATTACTTAGCTACAGGGAGACTGCCAGCTCATTTGTCACCACCACAAAAGAAAAGAATTGTTCAACAAAGTGCTTATTACTCTTGGGTAGGAAGTGATCTCTTTTATACAAGTCCTAATATGATCATTAGGAGATGTGTCCAGGAAGACGAGATTCCTGATATCCTTCAGGCCTGTCATGATGGGCCATGTGGAGGACATTTCTCTGATAAGAGAATGGCATATAAAGTCTTACAATCAAGATACTATTGGCCAACACTGTTTAAATATGCAACAAAATATGTGAGAAGCTGTGATAGTTGTCAAAGGATGGGAAGAACTACTGTAGCAGACGAGATGCCCTTACGACCGCAGGTTGTGATTGAACCATTTGATAAATGGGCACTTGATTTTGTAGGACCGATTTCCCCAATGTCGAGGAAGAAGAAGTACATCTTGGTTTGCACAAATTTTGTGACCAAGTGGGTAGAGGCAAAATCCTTATATCAAGCAACTGAGAAATCGGTGGTTGAATTTATTTATGAAGATGTCTTTACCCGCTTTGGTGTTCCATGAGAGATTGTTACTGACCAAGATGCCCAATTTACTTCCAAATTGATGAAAGAACTCACAGATAAATATGGGATAAAACACTGTAAGTCTTCCCCATACCATCCACAAGACAATGGGCAAGTGGAATCTATGAATAAAGTTCTAGAAGATATTCTGACCAAGACAATACATTTACATCACAAATATTGGGCGGATAGACTTCCAGAGGCTTTATGGGCATACCAGACTACATGGAGAAATACCACTGGTCATACCCCTTATGAATTGGTATTTGGCAAGCAAATTCTCCTTCCCATAGAATTTCAGATTCATACCTTCCGCCTAGCAGTAGAATTGGGGTTGAATTTGGATGAGGCACAGAAACAGAGAGTCATGCAACTAAATGAATTGGGAGAAATTAGGCAAGATGCTCTTCAAAGAACTATCCTTGTACAAAATCAACGTAGCAAATGGCATGATAAATACATTAAGAAAAAGCATTTTCAACCAGGGGATTGGGCATTTCTTTTCGATTCCAAATACAAAAATTTCAAAGGGAAACTTACAACAAGGTGGTTGGGACATTATGAAGTAGAAACTGTTTTTGATAATGGTTCTATCAGAATCAAGACCATAGATGACTCTCAGAATTCCTTTGTAGTAAATGGACATCGATTAAAAGTGTATACCAAACCCTTGTCAAAAGATGATTTTCTACAGGAAATTGCCAAACAAACAGAAATAAAGACAGTGGGAGAAGAGTCTTCTCCTCCTGCTAATCCTTGATCATTCATGTTGTTTTAAGATTTTGTAAATAATAAAATTTTACCAGAAAATAAAAAAACAAATAATAAAATATATATAAAAAAAACATTTCTTTTTTTTGGATATGTTGATATATTGTCTTCAGTTTTACAGGTTTTTCAAAGAAAGTACAGAACTGAACTTCATCACTCTCCCGCAACAGGTAAGAAGGTAAGACCATTTTATTTCATGAAATTTTCTTATCAATATACATTGACTTGTTTTGAAATGAATAAATTTGAGCTTGTTTGCTCCCTTTGACTACTCATTAAAGTATGAAAGGGGCATTTATCAGGGAAAGGATTATTCTTTACCAGGCCTGATGAATTATGATGGGAAAGAAACCCCCCTAGAGTTTTCTTTTATCATTTTCTCAGACTCTCAAAACATGAGAAAGCAATGAGCATATACTAACTTGGGCTCATAAAATCCACAAGTAAGTGATTACTGTTCCAAAAATTATGTCTGCAAGATTTCTATTTGCACTCGCGTTGGATGATGTGGAATACGTTAAGGTCCACCTTCCAACAAATCTCACTCCATCGACACCAACACCTTATCTAGAGTAGAGATTAGAGACTATTTAGTACCCTGGACTCTGCATACCTCAATGGCAGATTTCCTTGTTAACAACCATGGGAATATATCAATGTCTCTTGGTTGATAGATCCTACAGGTGACTTGACACCAAGACCTTTATTTGTACCTGTTAGGATGTACTATAGGTATCTTGAGGCCCATTGACATCACTGGTGGGTCATCTCGCATTGGTTAATGACATTCATTAATGGTCGATAATCCAATGATTTCTTTTTGTGTTCGACTCTAAAACATTTACTCACACAAATAAGAATTGTACCATGGGTTAAAGCTTTGAAGCTATTGAAGACATGATTTTAATTGATCTCTTTCAGGAAAGAACAAAATCCAGGTTCAAGGGTAATCATCAGATAATTTGCTTTCATAAACAGAAAGTCTTTTTCTCAGCAAGATATTATTGGTTCAAATTTCTCTGCAGATTTCAGGTTATTTCATCAGTACCAGTCAGTGCCAGCACAGAATCCATCAGTTACAGTGGTCATCAGAAATACAAATGCAAATTACAATTTTTGTGCCCTCCAAATACAGACTTGACTTCAAAGATCTCTACAGTAAGAAATGCATAACAAGGGGATAGGTAATCTAATTCAGGTACACTTAGTTTCATGTTGGTTTAATGTATTAAATTACGTATTAATAATTTGAACTGGGAATGCCTCGTTGCTCCATAATGTTTCATTATACCCATACTCTGTACCTAATAAACCAATCCACCTTGACATTTCATATCATGGAAATGCACTACATTATCTTGGCTGAGTTCGACACGATTCATATATGATAATATTCTGCAATCGTGTACGACCTGAATCATGTACGAACATCATCATTTCCCTACATGCTATCGATCCTTACAACAATTCAAACGTTCTCCTATGATTCCTCTCCTGACTACTTCACACATCATACTCTATTCCTCTGTTGCCCTCATCTAATTCCGCTACTCACCTGTGGACCTCTCCTGTGATACCGAGTGAAATTATGGTGGAAAATCGTCACGAACCGGAGACATGTGCAGACTTGGAGGCTCTTCCTGAGTATGAAGCCACCAAAGACATTTTTCAGAAAGCAAGATGGGAGCCGTTCTTTAATAAATTTGATGGGTATGATGATTCGATTACACTTCAGTTCGCTCTGTGTTTTCAGGGTGGACTAGCTAAAGTAGGTGAGCTAGAGTTTGAAGTCACAGAAAAATTCATTTCGGAAGCAATTCAATTACCCAACACTGGTCAGAGATGGACGAAGGGTCATCCCGTCGACAAGAAGCTCTGCACACAGCTTCTGCAACCACAGTACTGGAAATTACAATGGTCGGAGGGCACATCGAGGTCATGGTTAGAACCAAAATGGGCTTAGTTGCTAGCTATCCTCCAATGCTACCTCACTTGTGAAGGATGATATACGATCATGTTTCCATGTCATGCCCAAATCCTGCTACATTTAAAAGGTAACCATTTGATGAACATACCCTATTTTTTGTTGAAGAGTTTAAAGAAAATGGCAGAACAGGTCCGCAAAGCCAAAGATTTTAGAGGTAGCTTATTTCATTTTGGTCTTGTCAAGATATTGATTAAATCTGCGTTATCCCACAAACAAGAAACTTGGGATATGTTCGTTGTTAGAACCCTGGCTTCTGAAAAATCTAGAGATAAAAATGTTAAGTCCGCTCAAAGGGTGTTAAAACCCTGACCAAAATCTGTGATGACCCTAAGAATACACTAGATGGCACAATTGAAGCCAATGCTGAAAACCCTGGTACAAAACATTCGTTTGATGCCCATGGTTCTGATGGAGTGGAAACTAACCATGAAAAAGTGGAGAACACTGCTCCTACAGAGGCGAATGTTGAAATTCTGATTTCTCGTCCAACTGCTACGAATATTATTGATGTGGAACAACTGGAAGAGTTGACTGACAAACCTAGGAGAAATCCCAAACAAAAATGCACATGCACATTGTCAAGTATGGATAACTCTGTGCCCAGTTACCCACCACAGGAAAGATTAAAAAGTGTGGATGATCATGAGGAGGCTCCGAAGTCCTTTGAAATGAATTGGACTCTTTCCCAACTGATTCGAAAAGTATGTAAAGTCAATCAGAAAGTTAATGCGCCCAAAGAAATTGAGCAAGACAAGCCAATTCAAATGCCAACAGATACCCCTACTCAGATGTATAAAGAGTTTACTCCTGAACTCAGCCCATTTGACAACCCTGATCAAATGAATGGTGAGTTTACTCCTAAACTCAGCCCAGTCGACAATCCTGTTCAAGTATATGATGAGTTTACTCCTGAACATAGTCCAGTTGACACCCATGATCTAAGTCTAGATGAGTTCACTCATGCGTCCAGTCCTCAAACAAAACAAGGACATGGTAAAACATTTGAATATTACTGTGAAATTTCCTCCAGTAAATCCTTGAGACCAATGGTAGCCAGATTAGAAAGCAGGGATCACAGGTTGAAAGAGAAGTTACATGAATACACCATATTGGATCGGCACATCAAAACAGAAAATGAACTTATGAAACTCAGGCAAACTCATTTCTTGTCCAAGATTGAATGATTAAAATGAAAGAATAAATGTCTTTTCCAGAGGAACAGGAGACTGCAAAAGATTTCCAGGAAGCACATCATCATTAATCGAGTCCTTAAGAAGGAAATCAGAAGCATGAAGAAACATGAGAAATTGCAAATGTTGGTTGCAGTTGCTGCAACACTCTGATGAATCTCAGTTTTTGACTTTTTGTTGTCTGAGGATAGGCAAAGACTTCAGTTTGGGGGAATGTCAATCTCCAGTTTTGACTATATTTTTGTCTATATCATGTCAAAAAGACCTCCATTTTCATATCTAGTATCATTTCCTTCTGGCCTTACCATGACACATTTGACATCCTTTTACAACTAAATGGGGCTATTCAAGGTATTCTTGTGATTCAAGTTATTTTTAATGTATTTTGGTATTTCAAACTAATGTTGATACTAATGTGGCATGAGTTAGGTACCGTTCCTTTGAAACAGAACTTACCAGTACCAGGTACTAGCTCGCACTTAGTGGAGATACCAAAGAAGTTGTCGAAGATTCACATGACATGGCCAGAGTGGATTGACAATTTGATTCATATGATAGATTGAGTCATAACTCAATATGTTGACTCAGGGTGAGATTGTAGAACTGATTTATTAGAATGCTTTATGATCCACACTTCTTGACACTGCGTGTCATGAAGTTGTGAAGTTCGTTTTAACTGATTATGAGTCATTTTCGGATCTGAGATCCATTTAGATTAATGCACCTTTGCTTAAAACTATTTTGAGAGGATCTATATAAATAGAGGATCGCTCTCAAGAAACGTTGGTTACAATATGCTATGTGATATGATTTTTGATAATACAAATCTGTTATGCATTATGTTATTTACTGTTAAATGGTTTGAGTCGTTTTATGAATTATGGAGCGTAAAGTATGAACAGTTTTTGCATGGAATGATCTGAGTAGCTCTTGTTTTCCTTTTCGATGATTGCACCTCTTGGTTGGGCCCGCCAACAGGTTCAAGTCATTGTCTCTTTTCCATATTAGAGTTAGTTTATTTTAGTATTTTAGAATTTGCATGCAAGTTAGTTTATTTGAGTTTGGGAATTACTTTTTTATATTCTTGTTTAACCATTCTTCAGACTGTATTATTTCCAGTGTGATAACATCTCCTATAATGATGAATGTTGAATGCATTATTGATTCTTGTAGAACTTAAAGAATGAACTAGATTTTCTCTGTTTCCAGTTTTCAATCTGAACATGATTTAAAGGGAATGTGAATTTAAATTTACTCTACCTTGATTAGGATAGTTAGATTACTCTGTTCTGTTAGGGTAGTTAGGTTACAATCGGATTAAAGGAAGCTTCCAGTACCAGTAGGGTAAATAGGACATTTATTTATTCTACCTGTGGATAGATTCAGAACTATTTTTGATGTTTAGATTAAAAGGTTTTCGAAAATGATCTTTCTTTTATGGCTTAGATATAAATGATGATGATTACATGTTTAGAGCTAATGGTAGATAGTCTTGGGAGATCACATTGGATCAGAAATAGAAGTACCTGTACTTAAGCACATAACTGTTTTCCTTTGATGAATTAAACAAGAGATGATTAGTTTCAAGATAATCATTAGGGTTCAGTTTTTAAGAGTGAGTTTGTGTTTTCTTCTCAAAATAACCTTTAGTTAGGAATTAGAATCTTACCAGCACATACAGTGTAGCAGCTCTAAGTTCACTTACTCTGGTTTGACAATTAAGTGTTTTTAGATAATTAAAAATCTTTAATATAGCAGCCTGACATGTATCACAAAATTTTCCATGACTGTGCTACTCAACTGCACACAATGCTAACCCATCTGTCACTTTACTATTATGAAGAGCTTCTTTGAATCTGCTACAACTAATCACTACATATTCCTACTTCTCAAGATGAATCAAATATGTTCACAAGTCTACAACAATTACACATTATTGAATCTCTAATGAATATATTCCTACTTGAATACATGCTTGGGATCCTCTTATACAATCATGAATCTCTGCCTCAAGAGTGTACCATTGATATTCATCGTAACTGCAAACTAACCCCTTCATACCTACATGGATATTTGTTTCGAAAATTGCTCCTTAATCAACCAATATGTCACAAGACATTATGCACCTCTACCATCAAACTACTCTAAATCTACCTTCCCAAAATATGCAAATAAACACTTCGGATTGCCCAAAAGATAGTTCTCTAATCTTTAATAGCTACTGCTGCTTAGAATCCCCCTCTTCAACATTCACATTTACTGAGAGTCTCCAAGTCAGATGGCTTAGAACAATATATAAGATTTCTCTGTTGCAGGATCATTCTTATGACTTTTGATATCTTCATCTTTACATATAGATTCATCATGATCTTGCACATCTGCAAATATTGTGAGTATGATCTTTGGGAGTTCTTCATTCACCTGCTCTTCTTGGTTTTTTTTTCTTCTCCAAACCTTTGTGTACCTGATATCAATGGTTTCCTTCATAGAAGACTTCACCATGATTATGCAGTCATGACCTACGTGTCCATAGTTGTGGCACTTGTTTTTATAGTCCTAAAATGCCCTACCTATGCATACATGGCATTGGCCTTTATACTTGCACAATTTTCCAAGTTAATGTTGAGGATCTCTCTTTTAAAAACCCTTTTTTGGAGCATGTACGCATTATGTTTCACTATTTCCCATGTACATACACATGTTGCATACTAAACATCCCGCATTTACCTCCAAAAGTTGCAAAAAAATAAAAAGTTGCAAGGAATTCGACAAAGTTACAGGCTATCGAGGGTTTCCCAACCAATTCACCCATTGTAGCCCATCCCCAAACTGAATAATTATCCTTTTGTCATATAAAAGGAGGTCTTGGGGTTCCATTCCACATTCAATCATTAAAACAGAGAAACTCTACCAAAATCCCTTCCCCCTTTTTTTTCAAGCTTTCCAGCCCCTTCTGATATTTGGCCTCAGCATTCCCCCTCCATCCCTCTTCCTATACAATCCCTTCCCTATTTCCCAAGGAGATCAATTGATTGTGAGAGGTATTGCAAGAATGATGCACTTGGAGCAGTAGTAAGAGGAGCCCAGACCAGGTTCGCAGAGCTTGAGTCGACAAGAAGGTTATAACTATTTGTAATCTTCACATCTGAATAAAACAGTTTTGTTTTTGTCCCAAATATTGTGTTTTTTTGCTTCATTGGTTAATGCATTTACATTTACATTTTAACCCTAACATTGATAAGTAGAGATAGAATATCTTGTAGTTTTGTTGTCTAAATTGTTTGCAGGTCAACTTTTGGAGGAAACCAATAGCCCAAGAAACTACAAAGGAGAAGGAGGTCAACACTAACTGAAAGGACCTAAGGTACATCCTCTTTTCCTTCTCTTGTCTTTTGAGTTCAGATTGTTTGGGGTAGTTTAGAAGTAGAACCATCTTTTAAGGGAGATCGTTACTTTTCCTATAATTTGAACCTGGTATAGTAATAGGGGGATTTCCCCCGCTAGCACTTGTAACATTCAATATTGTAGGGAGCCAAAAAAACATATCTTTCTTGAAAAATTCTTCCATATGCTCTGCAATCTACAACTTTATGTCCAAATTTATTACAAGTAAAACAATAACCAGGAAAGAAACTTTGATACTTGGGAGTACATGATCTTGTTTGTGATGTAGTCCTTCTGAATTCACACCTTAGTTGATCATGATCTTTTCTTCTTTTGTTTTCTTCACAATGATTGAAGCTTCTTTGATGCCTGGAGGTAGAAGGTATTCTTGTAGATACACCTCTTTTTCATTCATTCTTATTTGACTCTTGTTGACCATGATGCTCTGGATTTATGAGCAGAATGAAATGAAACCACATATTTATAATGTTAACATAGAGACACTGAAAAAAAATAGAGATACAGTAAAACTTGAATTCTATTAAATAAGAAATATGTTGAAAACTATAAAATGCAGACTGAAAACAAGCTTGCTAGAATGGTGGCAGCTTATCTCTGAGAAGAGATGTGACGACTACGCTCATTCACAAGAATATGAGTACAATGAGGCTCTGAAGGAATTTTTACAATAAATATGAATTCCAAAACCATAGACATCCAAAAACCTAACCCTAGGAGATGAAGCACCAAAAGTCATGTGGGCCCCGTTGGGGTAAGTTAGTACATTAACTTCTCGGGATCGTAACTTTTCATACGATATTCGTTTAGGGTGCACAATAGTTCATTGGAAAGGTATTGATGAGGAGATTCATTTAGGGGGGTAAATCAAATCCTTTTATTTTCATTGAGGTGCTCGATCGTGAAAAAAACATTATTTAGGCCCTCAAATTGGCCCCAGAAGTTAAAAACTGCTAAAAATAGTAAATTGCCAAAAATGCGAGAACACTGTTTCAAGCCAGTTGGAAAAGGTGTGTGGCCACCAATATCCACCTGGATCACATGATCCCTTCCTTTGAGAATGTTTTCATAATTCTTATCCTTCTCTTCATTCTTCCTTTCTGACAACCTGAAATACATATCTTCAACTTTATTTACTGGCAGCGTGGAGCTTCCTCTTTCTTCAACGCTCTTGTTGTGATTGGAATTCGTGTCTTCTTTGTATGAGGCCTCACCAATGTATCCAAAACCTATTTTATAAAATGGTGACCTTTGATATTTGAGAATGTCTTCTAGAAATTGAGAGCTCTTCAATTTCTTATTGAGATTGTCAACTTCAACCCTCATTGAGACGACTTATTCTTCAAGCTTCTCACAATCTTCTTCTTTCTTCATCATATGGATCTTCATTACTTCTTTCATTCTCTTTGCTTCTTCAAGTTTCAAGGAGATGATTTCTTCTTCAAGTCTTATTTCTTGTTGACTAAGTTCTGTTTCAAGCTTGTTTAAGTCCTCAGATCTTTCCTTAAGATGAGTTTTCAAAATCTCTTCTCTCTTTTCTTCTTCCTTTACCTTGATTTTTAAGTGAGAAAATTATTCTTCTACCTTTTCAAGTTATTTTCTTTGTCTTTCTAGGGCACACAAGAATTTTTCTTCATATCTACCATACTACCAATTTCTTCTTTTGGATCTGTCTGACATGATGATCTTCTTTCTTCTCGTTCTATTTCAGCATCTTCTTTATCTTGATCAACATGCTTAGGCTCTATGGTTGCAAGAAGAGATTCCTTAGAGTAGATATTATGTATCTTATTCCAAATCTCTTTGGTTGATGAGAATTGTCTCACTTTGACTTTTACTAGATTAGATAATCCATCTAGGATGGAATTCACGGCTATTTTTTTGTTCCATTTTAATTCCTTCTTGGTTGCATTCTTCAGAGGTTTCTTTGAAGTGGTGTATCCTGCAACAACTCAGTCCCAAATGCCATACCCTTATGTCTGTAAAAATACTTTCATTCTTGATCTCCATATCTCAAACACCAATGTCTCATTATCTATGCACTCCATGAACATTGGAGTTCCATTATCCGTGCACTCCATGATTTACCTTCGAGTGGTTAGACTATTTTTGAAGGACCTGCTCTGAAACCAATTGTTGGAATATTCACCAATACTGAGGGGGGGTGAATCAATATTAAGCACTTTTTACCATTATTAACATAACATTAGTAAACATTAACAATTAATAGAACCATTCAACACTGCATCACATCATACACAGTGCACACGAGATTTTTATGTGGAAACCCAAATGGGAGAAAACCATAGAACACTTTTCTTATATCATGTCAAAAATTACATTCATAGGAAGCACCAACTTCCATGATTCTCCAGCACCAAATGGAAGGAGGCACCAACCCCCTAATTTACAGGCTCCAACCTAAAGGAAGATACAACTCCCTACATTCTCCATCTCCAACTGGAAGGAGGATCCAACCCCCTAGTTTACAGGCTCCAACATGAAGGAAGCTACAACTCCCTAGATTCTCCAGCTCCAAGCCCCTTTCCTCACCCCTTCCTCCCTCCCTTGAATATAAATATCGCTATTATTTTCACTGATACTGATACATCATCATCACTAAGATATTCAATAATTCCCCCAAATCACATGCCCAAAATCACCAAGACATGCCTCAATCATGTGTCAAAAAACTCCAAGATACAAACCTCAAAACATATAGAAAACCATACCTTTCATCCTATAACAACCTTGGTGCATAAGATCTCTACTAATCATACCTTCCTCAAATTCAACATTATCAAACTAGGTCCACTTAGAAACTGAGTTCACATAGAAACTGGGTCCATATAGACTGTCATTGTCATTGTTTATGTCATTGCATTTGTCACTATCATTGATAATCAAACTGGGTCCACATAAATATCCTAGGTCCATATGGGTCCACATATATGTTGGGTATGTGTTATATTCTTTGCACGACTAGCTATAATGTCTGCTACGTTGCATCGGGAACGCAGGGGAGTTTGATGGGGGGGTTCTAGGCCCCCCCCCCTTCGGGGATTGCAGGGGGGTGATATCCCCTCTACGCGAGGGTTAGGGGGCAGTGCCCCCGATGATTTTTTTCCTCGAGAAACGTGTCACATTTTTGCCTCATTTTTTCGTGTCTCCTTGATTTTCATGTCCATTGTTGGGCATCTTTTTGGCACATGGTTTTTGCCGATGGTTTTTTATTTCCAGTTAAGGAATTAGGGTTGTTGACTAATCGAGTTCATTGATTTAGGGTTTTGGATGCCACTTTCTCATATATGTATATTGTATTGTAAACAATGTATCACTATGAATGAATATAGAATATGTTGGTTTTCCCAGTTTGGGTTTCCAAGGGAAAAATCTTTGTGTAATGTGTGTATTTGCCATTGTATGTTTTTTGTTCTTTTATTGAAAATCTATTTGCAGTAAAATATTGTACATGGTTAAAATCTACATTTGGTATCAGAGCTTTGTTGGCTTTAGGGGGATGTCTTTGTGGTTAAGGGTTTGAATTGGGACTTTGATGGGAGATATGTAGTATTGATTTTTCAGGTGAAAAGAAATGGTGGGTAGTTCGAAAATGAAGATCGACAAGTTTAATGGGAAAATTTTTGAGCTGTGGAAGCTCAATATGGAAGATATGTTGGTGGACAAAGATCAATGGATTGTGGTGGATCCAGGTACTACACCTACAGGTAATTCAGCAGATGACTAGAAAAAGTTGGATCGGAAGGTGAAGAGCACAATCCGACTGTGTCTCTTAGATTTAGTATTACTAAATGTGTTAGAGGAATCTACATCCAAATATTGATAGGATAAGTATGGGAAGTTGTATCAATCTAAGTCCCTAGTAAACAAAATATTCCTGAGAAAGAAGTTGTATAACCTGAGGATGAGAGATGGAGACTTGGTGGAAGAGCATTTGAACGCCTTCAATACTATGGTAAGTTAGTTAGTATCTATTGAGATTAAAATTTCAGATGAAGATAAGTGTATCAGTTTACTGTTCTCTTTACCAGACTCGTGGGATATTCTGGTTGTGGTCATAGGTAGTAATACAACTGATTTGAAGTTTGATGAAGTGGTATCATCCTTATTGTCGGAGGAGATGAGATAGAATAACATGCAAGGACAAAGAACATATGCATTATTTGCAAGAGGACGCTCCCAGGAAAGAAATAGATATAAGTCCTCAAGTGGGAGATCTAAGTCTAAGGGAATATCTAAGTCTCCCTGAAATTTTATAAAGGTATGTTGGAGATGTGGAAAAGATGGGCACTACAAGAAACAGTGTAGATCCAAAGTTGAGAAAAAGAAGGGATCTGAAGAATCTCCTTCTATAGAAGAAAAGATCTCCAAGGAAGAAGGACGGGATGTGTACTTGGATTCTTCAAGCACACATGCAGATCATGAGGCATGGTTAGTTGACTCAAGTGCATCCTTTCATATGACTCCCCAAAGGGAGTGGTTTTGTGAATATGAAAGGTATGATGGAGGTAATATTTTCCTAGGTGATGACTCGAAAACCAAAATCATAGGTCGAGGAAAAGTCAAGTTGAGGCTCATACATGGAAGGATTAGAACACTACCTGGTGTTCTGCACATCCTAGGATTGGCTAGAAATTTGATTTCTCTAAGAAAAATGGACGATGCAGGGGTAAAAACAATATTTGAAAAGGAAACCTGCAGGATGGTTCGAGGAGCAATGGTGTTGCTGAAGGGATTTCGGTTTGGAACTCTGTATAAGCAACAAGGAAGCACTATTAGTGATGGGTGTAATAGTTCCATTGTTCCTAATATTGGAATTGAAGAAGAAAGAACTCCTACAACCTATGGAGAAAAGGTTATGTTGTGGCATCAAAGGCTGAGGCATATCAGAGAGATGGGTCTTCGACTACTACATGGTAAAGGTATGGTTGAAGGTATGTCTAACTGCTCTCTGGATTTTGATTTCTGTGAACATTGTGTATATGGGAAGCAGAATCGAGTAAAATCACCCTCTGGTGCAACAAGGGAAGAATGAATTTTACAACTAGTTCACAGTGATGTGTTTGGACCTGTGTCGGTTCCATCATTGGAAAACTTTGTGTACTATGTCTCATTTACAGATGACTTCTCAAGGAATACTTGGATATATTTCCTCAGGAATAAACTTGAAGTCTTTGATGTTAAATTTTTAGCTCGGGAGGTACTCCGCATGTTTTGTCTTATATGCGGATGTTGCCTCATATTTACACTACCAGTGACTTAACTTTGTAATGGGTTTTTATAAAGTTGTGTTAAGTGGTTCTTTTATTAAAGTGACTTTTTAATAAAATGTACCTTCTAATTTTAAAGTGACTTTATTTTCATAAAGCACTTATGTAATAAAGTGAAATCACTTTAATATTTCAAGTGATTCATTTTGAAGGGAATGGATCATGACCCTTGATCTTGAAAAAGGAAAGATCTAATCTTGGCCTTTGGATTTAGGGTTGGAGAAGGTGAAAAGACACTTTGGGGGGAAAATGTCATTTTTAGATTATAAAAGAATGTATTGGGTAGTGAGCAAGACACACCGAGAAGATGAGAGGAGTTGAGTTAGAGAGATTTTCTAAGTAAGCTTGAGAGATGAAAGTGAGCAGCAAAGAGGGAACGTTTTCCAAGGAAGGAGGGCACAAATCCTGAGAAAAGTTTTCTGTGAGTTTTTGGGTCGAATTAATTTTCTGTTGTGGGAGGTCATACTGTATGGATCCGTATAGTCCGTATGATTCTGTATAGACCATACAGTCGTACGGATTTGGCAAGGAAATCGAGGCATTTTTGGGTGCAGTTTTTGAGGTTCTATTTATTGTTTCTGGGTCATAGGGAACAGTCTGTACAGCTGACTGTGGGAACAAAAACTGAGGTATGGAAGAGGTCGTACAACAACACGGATTTGGCACACTTTTTCGAGGCAGATTTATGTGGGACAGTTTTGGTGCTATGAGGTATTTTCCTTGGCTGGAAATGTGATCTTGTGTTGTTGTTTTGTACTTTTCTGAAGCTGAATAATATCTCTCTCTTTCTCTCTCGTTGGGTTTCCCCACATTGGGGTTTTCCCTAGCATTTGCCTAAATTTCTAAGTGTTATGGGTTGTTGTCCATTGTGTTATTTCCGTTGCTATTTTTCTTAGCAATGTGTATTTCTGCTTATGGTAATTTATGAATGTGGGTTTATGCATTTATGAAGTTCATGCAAGACAGTTATCTCTAGGTTGTTAAGTGCTTGACAGAAATTTCATTTGCTAATTTTTGTCATTAAAAATCTACATGGTATCAGAGCTTTGTCTCTGACAGTGGCTAGTGTGACTTTTGGGCAAAAGGTTGTGATTGTTTTCCTTGAGTTGTGACAGGGAATATGGCAGCAAGCATTAGATATGAGGATTGGTTGGATGGCATTTCCAACTATTTGTAGTGGAAGGTCCGATTGTCAACCATTCTCAAGGAGAACAAAATTTATAACTATGTCAACTCTGTTGTAGAAACTCCCGTAGTAGATCCTGTTGCTTTGGACTTGCATGAGACCAAGGAAGCCAAAGCTCAGAGGATTATTCTGGATGGGGCGAAGGATCACCTTATCCCACACTTGGCTGAGAAAAAGACTGTCAAGGAGATGTGGGATGCACTTAAAAACTTTTTCGAGGCAAAGAACGAGAACCGAAAGATGGCCTTGAAGGCTAAGTTGCATGATACCAAGATGGGTAAGGAGGAGAGTGTCTCTTGTTATCTTACCCGGGTGGCTCAAGTAAAAGATGAGCTGACAGCTATTGGAGAGATCATTATGGATTCTGAGTTGGTGAGGATAGCCTTAAATGGCTTCACCAAAGAATGGGAAGTCTTCGTGAAGTGTGTGGTGGGAAGTGAGAATCTACCAGATTGGAGCAGACTGTGGGATGATTTCACTCAGCAGGAGATCCGTGAAAGATATCAGAGCAGTGAACAAAAGACAGATGGAGTTGATGAGAATGTTTCTCTTATTGCAAAGAGCAAGAAGAAAGGAAGTTTCAAAAGGGACTTGAGTAAAGTCAGATGCTATTGTTGTAACTAGTTGGGGCACCTTACCTCTCGTTGTACTTAGAGGAAGAAGAAGATGAAGTCAGAGGGGCCTGAAATAGCTACTATAGCAGCCATGGAGGACTTTGCTTCGAAGTACGAAAATGAATTTTCTTTGGTGACCCTTGTTTCCAGTGTCGACAACAGAGGATTTGGAGGTGATATCAGAAGGATTGTGGATAGTAAGGCCTCTAGCCACAGGTGGTAAATGAAGGTGGTATGGCGAAAGTTGTACATGGAGTTAGGAATGTCATATTCCAACTTGATTTTGGGGGACTCTTGGAGCTTGATGGAGTTCTCTTTGTTCCAGGGTTGAGGGTTAACTTGCTCTCAGTCTCAGCCTTGGAGGATTTAGGATATTGCATATTGTTCAAGAGGGAACATGTCTTTATCTACAGGCAAGGATGGAACCAGTAGAGTTGCAGATGATCAATAACCGAGTGGACAGGTTATATATGTTGAGAGGACAACCTTCGATGTATGATTCAACGTCAAATGAGGAGTGTGAGGAGGCTTCTGAGACTACGTCTCTTCTGAGCACTAGCAGGAGACTTAGCAGTTTGATCAAACCAATGCTCAATATGAAGTGAGCTCAGGGTTCCAGGACGTTTCCAGGAGAAGATCTTCTAGTTCGAGTTCTGTGCAGGTGTTGAGGATGGCTCTAGGTTCAGAGGGAGCTCCTACAGAGCACAGTGTGATGGGACCAGATGATGGAGATGGCAGCGAGTACATCCCTCGCTAAGAGGGAGTGTTAGTTTTTTAGCTCGAGAGGTACTCCTCATGTTTTGTTTTGTATGCGGATGTTGCCTCATATTTACATTACAAGTGACTTAACTTTGTAATGGATTTTTATAAAGTTGTTTTAAGTGGTTCTTTTATTAAAGTGAATTTTTAATAAAATGTACCTTTTAATTTTAAAGTGACTTTATTTTCATAAAGCACTTATGTAATAAAGTGAAATCACTTTAATATTTCAAGTGATTCATTTTGGAGGGAATGGATCATGACCCTTGATCTTAAAAAAGGTAAGATCTGATCTTGGCCTTTGGATTTAGGGTTGGGGAAGGTGAAAAGACACTTTGGGAAGAAAATGTCAGTTTCAGATTATAAAAGAATGTATTGGGTAGTGAGAAAGACACACCGAGAAGACGAGAGGAGTTGAGTTAGAGAGATTTTCTGAGTAATCTTGAGAGAGAAAAGTGAGCAGCAAAGAGGGCATGTTTTCCAAGGAAGGAGGGCACAAATCCCAAGAAAAAAAATTTGTGAGTTTTTGGGCTGAATTATTTTTCTGCTGTGGGAGGTCATATTGTACAAATCTGTACAGTCTATATGATTTCGTACAGCCCGTACAAACTGTACAGCCATACGGATTTGGCACGAAAAATCTAGGCATTTTTGGGCATAGTTTTCGAGGTTCTATTCACTCTTTCTGGGTCGTACGGAACAGTCAATACAACTGACTGTGGGCATGGAAAACAAGGTACAGAAGAGGTTGTACAACAGTACGGATTTGGCACATTTTTCGAGGTAGATTTCTGTGGGACAATTTTGGTGTTGTGAGGTATTTTCCTTGGCTGGAAATGTGATATTGTGTTGTTGTTTTGTACTTTCCTAAAGCTGAATAATATCTCTCTCTCTCTCATTGGGTTTCCCCACATTGGAGTTTTCCTTGGCATTTGCCTAAATTACTGAGTGTTATGGGTTGTTGTCCACTGTGTTATTTTTGCTGTTGTTTTTCTTAGCAATGTGTATTTCTGCTTATGGTAATTTATGAATGTGGGTTTATGCATTTATGAAGTTCATGCAAGACAATTATCTCTAGGTTGCTAAGTGCTTGACAAAAATTTCATTTGTTGATTTTTGTCATTAAAAATCTACATTTGACAGGTTTAAAGAGTTTAAGGCTATTGTTGAGAATCAAAGAGAGAAAAGAATTAAGGTGTTGAGGACATATAATGGTGGAAAGTTTTGCGGGAATGAATTTTAATAATTATGTAAGAAGTGCGGTACAGAAAAGCAGAAGACTACATCATATACACCTCAGTAGAACGGAGTTCAGAAATGATGAACATGACGTTGATGGAAAAAGAAAAGTGCATGCTCAGTGGTGTCATGTTAGGGCAAGAATTATGGGCAGAGACAGTGGGTATTGCATGTTATCTAGTCAACATATCACCCACATCAACGTTGGATGACAAGACTCCACAAGAGGTATGGACTCATAAGAAACCTTCTCTCACACATCTCAAGGTATTTCGTTGTGAGGCCTATGTTCATCTTCCAAAGGAAAGCAAGAGTAAGCTAGATAAGAAGGTTGAAAAGTGTATCTTTATTGGGTATAAAGATGGTCTCAAAGGTTATAAGCTTTGGAACCCATAAAATAAGAAGGTTGTGTATAGCCGAGATGTGGTATTTAAATAAATGAAAGATGTTGTTAAACACGAATTCCTACCAAGTAAGGAAGAACCTGAGAAAATAAAGTTTGATTTAAAGGATGATGAATCAGACTCTACAAAAGAACAAGAATCAGAAGAAAAAGATCCTCATACTCCAGTATTGAGTTAGGGTTTTGAACCATTTTATCTTAGGGTTTTGAGGTCATTTTTGAGCTGAGAAAAATGGATCAAAATGCATCAGTCAACCATTGCCCACGAGCCCCAAATTTATTCTCTGAGCTAATCGTGCAATGATATGGGCATTTACCTCCCCAACTTATGAAGCGAATCCATCAATCAACGGAGAGGAATGAGATGGAGCAGAACTTCAAGCCTAGGTGTGAAACGATATTCATTTCCTCTGGTTGGTCGGATCAATTATTTGCAACTTATTCGAGTGGCAGCAGATCTTTTCCTCTCATTGCCTTCGATGAGTTTCGGAGCACTTATTTTCATTTCCTCCAACGAGTTTCAGAGCAGTTTAATTTAACTTTGCCGATGTGAAACAATGAGTTCCAGAGAACTTTAAATTAACTCGGCCGATGACTTCGGAGTAGTTTAGATTAACTTCCTCGATGACTTCGGAGCAGTTCAGATTAACTTTGCGGATGACTTCGATTAAGTTTACTTTAAATCCGTCGATGACTTCGGAGCAGTTCATATTATGTTTACTTTAACTTTGCCGATTTGAAGCCGATGTGAAACGGTGAGTTTCAGAGCACTTTAAATTAACTTCGTCGATGACTTCGGAGTAGTTCAGATTAACTTCGTCGATGACTTATGAGCAGTTCAGATTGATTTTGTCAATGACTTCGGAGTAGTTCTTTTCATGTTCGCCCATCAAGTGCATTTATTTTGATATCTGGGCGCACATGTTCTCCACTTGAAAATCTTTCAAAACCCTAATCATGTATTTTCTCTTCGTGCCTCAAATTACCCAAGGTTTAACTTAAAATTCTCTCCTTTCATATGGTTTGTTTTCCTTTTTTATGCATCAAATTCTTTTGCAAATATTAAGTTTAAATAATTTAAATAAAATCAAAATTATTTAAATTTAATATATACTAAACTTTGAAATAACTTATTATAAAACCAATTTGTTAGCACCAAAAGTCTCACCTAGAGTGTTGTAGGTGTGAGCCTAATACCCATAAAAAACTTTGTAGGTTTGTTAAAGATAGAAATGTTTTCAATATGTAGCAAATGGGTGAGATACTCAGTTAATAATATCAACACAGAACCTCCATGAAATACACACCAGCAAGGCTTTGGATAACTTCAGATCAATGTTTAGAGATATCAAATGGGAAGATGGAAGAATTAGCAGGAAATATGAGATACATGCATCAAGTTACATAAGGTAGTTCTGAAACATATATAGCATAAATCTCATTGAATAAGAACCTCCTAATTAACAAGAGAGAACTTTGATAGTACTTGCATCAATTACAAACAATAAATCATTCATTGTAGTAAGGAACAAGCATAAGGATGAATCCTTCATCAACAACTAGCATCAAAGTGATATAGAAACACAGATATGACAGTAGGAAAGGAAAATGATCATTCGCTATTAAAGATTCTTGAATCTGATACATATAGTATGGAAACTCTATTATAGTTGAAAAAATAAAGATAAGAGTCTCACTGTCTAACCATTCGAACCTCCTCATAGAGTTACAATGCATATTAAATAACAAAACATCCAAAAATATCTCTAGAATCCGCCACCTAGCTTCTACATAGGATCATGTGCCCAAGAGAGGCATGGCACCAGGTACACAACATAAATCTAACAAGAATATTATATTTCAGGAAAATATTGGCATCATTGAACACAACTATTGGCAACTTGTTGCATGTGGCCTAACTTAAGGTAGATCTTTGAGGCAGGTGGCCCTTGTTGTGAAATTGATCTTTGAGGAGATTATCCAAACTCAATCTGACATATGGTAGTCTTCATTAGCTCAAAAATTCTTGTGACAACCAGTTTGCAGCACCTGTGCTACAAACTGTCCCAAAACTACCAATTCGCAGCATCTTTGATAACACGTGCTGCAAATTTTTCTATAGGTGCGTTTTCACATTCAAAATTGATTTCAAGTGTTAAAACTTTTACAAAAAGATGGGAAACCCTTTTAGAACCTGTTACAATCTTCTGAAACATGAAGTAACCTTGGCAGAAGTAAGATGAATATAGTAACAATAGTTTAAGACAAAAAAAATCATGCTCAGGGTTATAAATCTGCATATTAAATAAACCATGGAAAAAAGTTGATGCTGATGTAGAAATGATATCATGTCTTCATATTTTCTTGGTGCTTCTTCTAGTATCCACACGAGCTAACATTTCCAAATTTATTTTTCTACGTGCTCCTTGAATGGTTGCAATTCTACTTTCAACCTCCTGATTTCAGCTTGGCAAGCTCTTTTCTGCCTATACACATTCTTCACCTTCCTATGCAGAGGTAAGGATATTTTATCCAAATATCTTTCTTTATCAATGGTTTCTTCATAAAAATCTAAAGTATCATTCAGCTTGATTCAAGCCTCCAGATTTTCCTGCTTCAATTTTTCATTTTCATCTCTTATATTTTTAAGTTGCCTCCTAAGTCTTTTGAAAGTAGGATTACATTCTTGAGAAGGGGAGTTGATCTCAATAATATCGATTGGCTGCTTGGAAGGCTGAGTTTTATCCTTTTGCTGAAATGAACCTTTTGATATACCCTCTTCCATAGGAATATGTTACTTTGTTGTTGATCTGGTGAAAGGTCTTCTAGGCTTGACCACTTCTATGTTAACATGTGGATAAAAGACAAGCTTCTTACCCTTCAAGCTCCTTACTTTACTTGATGATGTCTCCATAGGTGTAAGTTCTTCCACAAGAGAAACTTCTCTATTAAGAGGTTGTGAGGGACCACCTTCAACTATTTTATCAGTAGACTGGATGGATTTATCCCTTCTAGTCATATTCTGCTTTTTACTTGACTATGAGTTCACAGTCTTCTCAGCAGGAGTAGGTGTTTGTCTTTTTTATTGTGGTGTGTGAGCAACATCTGGCTAAAAGCCTGATGCAACTAGGAAAACCTCCCAATCAGTGTTGGTTTTTTTCAACTCTTCTAATACTAGCATTTTGATTAAACTGAGTGAAAGACACTAGTATCCACTTGCTTGTATTTATCTTGGACTCTATCTGACATTTTCCCAATACTCGTGAATAGATAAAAGGGTAGGTTCATGGAATCTTTCCCAGTAAAATGTAGTAGAAATCTAATATGGTATTGATAAACCATATTGAACCTCCCTTCACAAGTGAAATGCCTCTAGATAACTCTGAGCATTTTGTCAAAATACTCCAGCATATGATTTATTGGCACTCCCTTGGATAGGTTGTCTCCTTGATATTCAGGTTGCAATAATTCCTTGGAAAATGTAGAATTCAAAGACATGGCTTTAAACCATTTTTCACCATAAGCATGTATCTATGTGGCTTTCAAAATAGATTTCTATGAGACTTCAAACTTCAGTGCACCCACCTTAGTCCTTTTCCAACTAAAATTGAGTGCAAACTGTTTAGAAACCTTGGGATGTCCTCTTTGAATTTTCCCACAAAAAACCAGGCATACCACTCTTTGAAATGCTTCCTTGAAAAATGGTTCAGAATTTATAAGTTGCAGGTCATGGGGCTCAACTCTGAGAATTTCTCCTCCTTTGTGAACCTTCTTACCTTGTTGACTATCCATGATAGTTGTTTGAAAACCCTTTACCCTCTTATAACAATTTTTATCAGATGTATGATGAAAACAATAATATTTAGGGTTTTGATTTGAAATTTAAACAATTTCAGATTTACTAAATGAAATATTCATGTACAACAACAATGTGAGAATGAAAGGACTGAAAGTAGGAGATGAGAGGAAAGAAAAAAATGGTAAATTGGATGAGGCTGTAATCAGCAAAAATTCATGGAAATTTTGTGTAAAACAGAGGATTCACAACGCGATCCTTCAATTTGCAGCACATAGTTAGGTTTGCAGCACATAGTTGAGTTTGCAACGCGCAATTTTAGACTAGGTTTTAATGGGAGAGGTTTGCAAAATTCCTAAGTCTGAAAAGGAAAATGAATTTGAAAAAGATAAAACCTCAAACCTGAATGAAAGCACAGTCAGTGAGGGTTTTGTAAAGTGAGAAAAAAGAGGGTTCACAATGCCTTCAATGCACACAATTTGTAGCACTAATAAGAAAATGTAGTGGATAAGGTCATGGCTGTAAGAAATAGTTGCAAATTGATCTTTAGTTGGCATAAAGAAAAAAAAACTTGGATTTGCATGGTTTGAGATACAAATATTGTAGGTTTTTTATTTGAATTTAAGAAGTTCGCAGCACACATGCTAAGCAATAGTTTGCAGTGCGCAAAAAATCACAACAACTAGAATCCAGTCTAATAAGGCTTCATATAACGCAATTGATTGTTAAACAGGGTACCTGGTAATCTGAAGCTTCAAATGTTGTCTCATGAGTTAAACTAATAGTTCCTTGGAAGCATTTAATCCACCTTCATTTGCTACAGGCGATTCACAACGCCATAATTCAAACCAATTTACATCGCGCTATATTCAAATTGATAGACCTATTTCTTGAAACTGACTCGAAGAACATGATGAATTAAAGGCACTGAAAACAATAAGATGTCTCTTGACATGTTTCCAAAGAATAATGATGTGTGATTAGTGCATGGGGTACTTTCTTGATTCGTTGCGAACTTTTAGGTGAGTTTGCAACAAGTCAACTTGACACTTGATTTGAACCTGAAACGGTTAACAAACGACATAAGGAACCTTTGTACAACCCTTTGAGACAAGACTCATGATAATTATGAGTTTTAAGACCAAGGGTCTGACCAATACTTACCCCTATTTCTCTCATGATGATGAACACTATCATGACACCAAGACTCTTACATGGACCAAGGTCAAATTTATTTTCTCATGAAAGAATCAAACATAATTTATTGACATAAGACATGAATCAAAACCTAAAATAAAAAGACCCTATGACTCAAACCTAAAATAAAAATACCCTATGACTCAAACCTAGAAACTCAAAAAATTTGACCCACATACATGTTATGTGCTAACATCTGGCTCCACATGGGATGGAGACCTCCCTGTGAGGCTCCAAGAACATTACAGTTCTAGTGCCTTATCCATTGGGAAAGGAGTCATTAATAAAAGAAAAAAAAACTAACTAAATAAACTGGTATTTAGAATGAAATGAAGCCCCCCATGGATTTTAGAAAAAATATTTTTTGAGAAAATGCCCATTGACTGGGCCATTAGAAATTTCAGCATCTTCCAAATTTTGGAGTTTAAAAGTATTATTTTTCCAAACTTCAGAAATTTTAAAAGGACCAACCCAAAGGGATTTGAATTTAACATGTTTTCCTTTATCCTGCTTATGAGCATCCCACTTGAGTACGAGGTCTCCAAGATGAAAATATTCCTTCTTCACCTTCTTGTCAAAAATTTCTTTGATTTTTTGTTGATGACTTTGTGATTTGTCAAACAAATGCTCTCTAGTTTGTTGTACTTCCACAAGTTGATGCATCCTCCTGATCATGTCATCTAGTTCCCCTTCTTGATCTTGAAATTTTTTTGCCACAGGTAAAGCTAACTGGGCAGGGAAAAAAACTTCAGTTCCATAAACCAGCTGAAATGGTGTGGTGCCAATTGACCTTTTGGTGGTTACTCTGTCTATCCAAAGGGAAAACTTTAACTTAGAATCCCATGACTTCTTATTGTCTTCCAACAACTTTCTGATAATTTTTACTAAGATTTTGTTGGAGGATTTTGCTAAGCCATTACCTCGAGGGTAATGTGGAGTGGAGTGGATAAGTTGAATACCAAGTTTTTCACAAAATTTCACAAGGGGCTCAGCTTTGAAAGTTGTTGCATTATCATTGATAATTTTATTTGGGCAACCAAACCTTGACAAAATGTCTTCCAAGAAACCAATAATTACTTTGTGTGTTGCATTCCTAGTGGGAATGAATTCTATCCATTTGGTAAAGTATTCAGTAGCAGTCAGAATCCAACAGTGTTGGCCACTTGAGGATGGATGAATTTCTCCAATAAAGTCTAATCCCCACTGCTGGAAAGAGCCAGATACCACTATGGGTTTCAGAAGCAAAGACTTGAGTTGTTGTTTACCTAAGAATTTATAATATTTGTCACATGTTCTGATCTTTGCATACACATCAGTGAATAAATTAGGCCATAAATACCCAGCTCTGAGTATCTTATATGCTGTGGTTCTCCAGAAGTAATGACCTCCAAATAAAATCCCATGAAATTCATTCATAATTTCAAACATCTAAACATCTCAAAAGAATCCCTAAAGGATCCTTCAAATATAGAATATGATCAACAATACAATACCTTACTGCTTTAAGTTTTAGAGCTCTTACCTTGGTTTTCTCAACTCCAGTGGAAGGCTGCAAATTTTGTAGGAAATAGATGATGTCCTTGTACCAACTGCATTCTGCCAATTTTGAGATGATTTGTAAGATGTTGTTATGAATATCAGATTTCTGATTTATAGAGTTAGTACTCATAAAATTTACTCCCAATGACTTACAATTGGATTCAACTAGCTGTCTAGCCAAACCTTGACCTTTACACAGCTTGGTGGGTTTCACCTCAAGTTCAAACTCTAAAATCTTAGCAATCCACTTACTTATTTTCCCACCTATATTAGGATGAATCATAATTTCTTTCACAGAACTTGAAGGAACATAAGAAATGATTTTTGAATGAAGAACATATACCCTGAAATCCTTAAGAGCTTTGAATAACGCATAAGCTTGTTTCTCCATAATATCATACCTGAATTCAACATCTCTCAAGACCCTACTGAAAAAAGAGACAGGTTGCTCCATTCCATCTGAATTCTTTTGAAGAAGGACAACAACTAGTGTATCATTGGAGGCAAAAGAAAAAATAAAGAATTCCCTTGAGTAGTTAGGACTGATCAACACAAGAGCATCAACCAATGCTTTCTTTATCTACTCAAAAGAGATCCTAGCTTCTAGTGTCCATTTTACTTCATTTCCTTCTCTCAACATGATAGTGATGAATTTCACTAACTCGGCAAAGTTAGATATAAATCTCTTTAAAAAATTTATCTTACCTAAGAAGGAATGAATTGTTTTTTTGGACCTTGGAAGAGAAGGGTTTTGATAGCCTCTACTTTATTTGGGCCAATCTTTACTCCTTCAGTTGAGACAATGTGTCCTAACAAATTACCTTCCTTCGTGGAAAAAAGAGACTTTTTGGGATTTAGGGACAACCCATACTTTTTGCACTTCAAAAACACCTTCTTTAAATGCTAGTAATTCTTTGGATCAGACTTGGAAAACATTTTAATATCATCCAAATAGATAAACACAAACTTGTCTTTCTCTCCAATAAATACAATTTCTATTGCATGTTGGAAAGTTTCCCCTGCATTCATAAGACCGAATGACATCTTGCATACATGAATGTCCCCCAAGGAGTGGTGAATGTTGTATTTTCTCTATCCTTTGGTAACACAGAAATCTGATTGTAGCCCGAAAACCCATCAATCATTGAAATCCTTACTGAGCTTGTCACCCTTTGCAAGATATGTTTCAATGTGGGTAAAGGGTAGTTGTCCTTTCTAAAACACCTATTTAAAATCCTGAAATCAACACAAAGCCTGATCTCACCATTCTTATTTCTGACAGGGACCAAATTAGCTACCCAATCAGAATACCTCAGAGGTATAATGATTTGGGCATCAAGCAACTTATTGACCTATTTTTCCATAATATGCAATAGCATTGGGTTAATCTGCCTGAGATTATGTCTGAAAGGTTTGGTGTCATCTTTCAAGGGTATCCTATGCTCGATGATTCTAGTATCATAAGTCTCCAAGTCTTCATACTTTCATGCAAAAACATCATAAAATTCTTTCAACAATTTGACATATTCAATCCTTTGATTTTCTAATAAACTACTAGACAACTTAACATATTTGGGTTCTTCTTCAGTTCCTAAATTATAGTCTATAAGATATGCATTTTATTTAGAGCCACTCACCTTCACAACAACATCATTATTATGAAGCAATCTTCCCAAAGGAACCAGTCCTTTAGGAATGTGATTGCTAGGCAACTGAACAATTTTATGATCTACAATTTTGTTCATAAATTTATCAGCGTGCAGATTTTTATCATCATATGAATATTGGTCAATATGAAGAGAAGAAAATTCATCCATTGTTTCCAAAAACCTTTTTAGTTCTTGATCATCTTAAAAAACTTTTCAATGCTTGACATTATCAGGTATGGCAGGTATATATTTCACCTCAATATTATACTTAGGTTTTTGAGGTAGTGGAATTTTAAAATTGTTGGCAGAAATACATAAGGAATTAGCTAGTGTATTAGCCTCTCTAGGAACAAAAGATGTGTTTAAGGCTGAGAAGAAGTTATCAATGAGGTCCCAAACCTCATTCCTATAAGCTTTCAGTCTAGGATGTTTTGTTTGATAGATATTTATGACTTGATGCACAATCGGTTCTGCATCTCCAAATACTGACAGTCCCTCAATTTTCATGTCCTTTGCAGCTCTAAGCCCCAAAACTAAGGCTCCATATTCTAAAATATTATTTGTTGTTTCAAATTCAAGCTTGAAGGACAAAGTTGTGATATCTTGAGAGGGAGAAATGAACATTATCCCAACACTAGCACTATCCTTGGAGGATGCGCCATCAAAATACATATTCCACATTTGAACACCCTGTCTAGTTATTTCACATTTTGTTGATGACTAATTTTTTATCTCTAAGGGTGACTGAGGAGACTCATTAAGATGAAGAATCCTAGACCCCAAACCAGTATCAACAACATAGATGGGATAGTTTGTTGGGTTTCTCTCATCACTTATGATGTATGCTAGTTGAGCTTCTATATATAGTCTCTTGTGTTCACCCCCAAAGACTGGTATGGTAGCATAAAAAAGATCCATTTGTAAATTTCCTCCTAACATCTTGATCCATGATCTAGACAACAAAATACCAAATTTGTGGGGTACATCTACAACTACAATGTCCATGACTATACTTTTCGTAGTTAATTGAAAAAACGTGACAACTAGATCTTTAATAACTCCAAGACATTTTACTTTTCTTGAGTTAAAATAATACAAGTCATGATAAGCTTTAATAATTTCCAAATTCAATTCATCCATGAAATCCTTAGACATTAGGTTATGGGATGCACCTGAATCCATAAGACAATTATGCAAAATCTTGTCATGTACATTCAAAGAAGTGTAAAATGGGGGAGAGGAATCATCTTTGTCTTCTACCAGTGGTCCTAATATAACTGCAGGCTTCTCATCCCGCAAGTTAACTGAATCTGATGAAGGGGGATAAGATTAAGGCTGCAACATTTTTGAGATGGATTTCTTAAAGTCTTCATTTTTCATCAATTCTAGGAGTGGGACAGGAATCTTGATTTTCTAGATTTCATTCTCAAAATTAAAATAAGAGTGGGGTTTTTGGATTTTATTTATCTCTTGAACATGAGCCTTGATAATGGGCTGATTTTTTTGTTCTCCTATTTCTTAATTTGGTGCAACTACATCCTTTGAAGGAGTATCTGACTTTTTTGGCTGAGTAGATGCACTTGGTTTTCCATCCTTCTATTTTTATCTCAAATTATACTTGTTTTGAGCTTCATTGAATTTTTCTCCTTTACTTAACTCATTCAACTGATTGCACATTAAAGACTCTTCATAAGAAGTCTGGGTTAAATGAGGAGAGGCAACTGTATCCCCTAAACAATGAATTTCCTGGTCTTCATCCTCATTATTTCCTTCTTCATCATCAACCAAATTGTTCTGTAGAGGAGTTTGAAATTTTTTATCCTCTCTATTTCTCTGATCTCTCTGCAGAATCTGAGGTGTATTATTCAGCCTTCTAAACTTATTTTTGTTTCCAAAGTCTCGAGGATTTCTATTATCTTGTCTCCCTTCAAGATTTAACCTTTCCATCTCTACAGATAATGACTTAACCAACTTTTTCAATTCATCAACCTTGGGATCAATACCTGAAGCATCTGAAGATGAGGATTTTGTTTTTTGTTTTCTCCTATCTCTATCAGACCTGTCCCTCAACTTATCTGCTGCTAGAATATTTGATTCAACCTCTAGTGAAGAATATTGCATATGGGCCAAGGTTGTAGACCTTCTTTCTCTCAACAAAAGACATAATTCTGGGTCAAAATCACTTGCATAAATTATTTTAGCAGAGGTCTTAGTGGGTTTAATCTCAGTAGGAATTTTGTTGTACATCTTGTTAAATATTTTTTAGAAATATGGCATAGATTCACCCTCTTTCCTTTTGAGAGCCCCGAATTCTGTAATGTAATACAAGAAATATTTTTTGTCACCCCAATGCCTTATAAAGGCATCATCCAGGGCCTCAATTCCAACTGTTGATCCAGGGGCTAAACTTCTAAACCACTTTCAAGCTTCTCCATCTAGTATTTGCACAAAGAATCTCATCCAGACATCTTCATTTTCAATATTCAAACTATCTGCATAACTGTAAAATGCAACAGGATGTTCTTCTGGAGTAATATCTTCTTCTCTAGTAAATTTAGGCATGTACTTAAGGTAATCTCCTATTGGGAGAGCATTCATGGGCTGAGGAAGCACTAATGGTGCATACATAACAACCACAATGGCATCCATTTTGTTCCGAGGAGGATTAATTGCTACCATTTGATTTGGAAAAGGAGGAATCTGACTCTTGGGAGATGTAAGAGGTGATTTTGCAGGTGAAAATGCAATCTATATAATAGGAGGTTTCGAAAAAGGAGGAGTATGAGGTGAAGAATATTCAGACTTAACAAAAGATAGCTTGGAATTGGGTATAACTTGTTAGGATATTTAGACACTTAGGAGTTAGTTAAGATCTACTTGGTCTAATGTATCGTTAGGTAAAAGTGTGTTTTTTAGAGTGTTTCTTTAGTATGCATTAGTGTGCATTTGTAGTTAGGAAATCTAGCGATCACGATATGTTCCCGACATAGAGTGATCCGACGGTTCATACTCTCCTCGATCTTAACGACCATTGATCTGTGGCTTAACACCCGATTGGTCCATGATCTCTATTTAAAGAGCATGGAGGGTCATTTTCCGATGATCGATTGTGAGAAACTCTATTGTAAAATCTCTCTGTAATCTTTTTCTTGCATTAATAAACTGCATTAATAAAGTGGCCACGTTGGCTGGGGCCGTGGATGTTTCCCCGTAGGGGTTTTACCATGTGAAAACATCGGTGTGGGGATCTTTGATCTGGTTATGTGAGTGGTTACTGAAGGTGTTCATCCTCTGTTGGAATACCTGTGTTGTCGAACATGGTATCAGAGCTTGTTTTAAGACCCGCTCCTATTGTAGATCGAGATCATGAAGCTGAGTTGCCTCATCTCCATTTTATTCCATTTTCATACATTTATGGGCTGAGAGGACTGTTCCATTGCGTCTAGAGCACTCGTTTCATTCAGGAACACTCTTCGTTTCACTCGAAAAGGTTTTTGTTTGCCCAAGATACGACCATTACAGTCAGATCCTGAGGTATAAAGTTTGAATACGCATTTTTTAAATTTTTCCAGAGTAGTGTTTTGGTTTTATTCCGGTTTTGTATTATTTATTTCTGGGTTGCTACAATTTTATATATATGTATTCTCTTTGCCCCACACCCTGTGCAATCTCGGAAAATTAGAAACAGATAGGAAAAGGTGCATCTTCCGGGTAAGCTAACCGAGATCTAACCCTTGTTGTCATCGAGAAGCGTGATTTTTTTTCTTGTGTGAAAAAAAAATATTTTTTTGGCATGCTCTCCAAGGACATCTTCAACAACAACAATCCTCCTTCTAAACATTACAATATGTTTTGCTAGATCATTTGGTTAAAAGTTTCTTTATTAAGTAAGAGGTCTTGAGTTCTGTAAATCCTAACCTTGTACAATATCTTCTGCGAACTGATATTCAGAAAAGAACAGAAAAGATACAATGGAAAATACAAACATTACACAGAGATTTTTCACCTGGAAACCCAAACCAGGAAAACCAGCATATATTATATTCATACAAT
>JZKD02S2355766.1:157085-168000 GCA_000966675.3 Picea glauca | reverse complement strand
CATATCTCAAAACATAAACTGATAAGGAAGTTACAACTATGGATTTTGGTCATTTAGGAGGCATGAAATTTATGCCCTTTGTAGACCGGTCATATGAACTCAAAATCAGGAAGATGATAGCTTGTTGGAAATATTATCCTAATACCTATAGGTTAAAATCATTTTATTTTATAACCAACAAACGTATTTCATTTTATTTCCTATGAAATTTTGTGTTCATACGGGACTCGCCCAGTGACCAGCGAAAGGGGCCAATGTTGAAAATTTTTCAAACTAAATCCTCAATTCATGAAATATGAATGGAGAAGCCTTGACATGTGGAATTATGACATGGGAGGATTTTAGAACTCAAAAAGATCCCTGGAAGTCCTCCCTTAAGGGAAAAATATCACAGTTTCGAGTAAAGTCGAACAAGGTCAAAAAGAGCTCACTTAGGTGCCAACAAGATGTTGTTGGACATAAGGATATTGATGATTGTTGTGTAGATGTCCAATAGGTGATAGTAGGATAAGGGAAACTGTGAATTTGAAATCCATTTAACCCTACTATACCTCGTATTTATAATGGAGGAATCAAAAAAACTGAATCTAACATTCTGTAACTGATTTGAACTGAGACCAGTTGACTTGAAACTTATGTTTGATAGTCTTCTAGTGTTTGATAAGTCACTGTGTGCTCAAATGAACCTATGAATGTAACCCACTGAAATTTTTTAATGGGAAAGGGCCATAATAACTATGAATCCTACCACTATATTTGATTGAAACCAGAGTTTAATGGGCTGCTAATGTTGGTTGTGGAGCCTGATTATCTTCCTGATTCATAGGTTTTTGTTTCCATTCGTGTGTATACCCCATGAAGACTTTACACCCTGTAAGATTGTACACCCCTCCATGTGGGGGAGTGAAGGGGGGATGATCCCCCCAGCTAGGGGGCCCGGGGGTAAGTGGGGCCCCAGCGGCGAAGCCCCCAAAGGAAAAAATTTCCTTGTAAATGTATATTGTAATTTCATAGTAAATCTAGACCATTCATTATAAGGTTGCAGATCTGACGATAGAAGTTATGTTAGGGTTTTTTTCCCTAGAAGGAAACCCTCTTTATGAGGGAAATGTATTTGCGGCTATGTATTCATTGCCAATATTATATTATGTGAGAGGAAATTGTGAGAGAAATAAGAGGAAGTTACAACGGGTGTGTTGTAGGTTGTATCCCTTCATTTGTTGGATAATAATAAAGGAAGGACTTGGCAATTTCTCTGGTGGACGTAGCCCACACTAGGTGAACCACGTATATCTGTGTCTCTATTGTATTATGTATCTTTTGTGTTTTATTTCCACATTTGTTTTCATTTTATTGCTCCGTGATCCTGTTTTTCTAACAACTGGTATCAGAGAGAAAGGTAACTCGTAGGAAAAGAGGGTTCCTAGTTCGCGTGGGAGCAATGACAGAAGATGGAAAGTTTAGGGTCGAGAAATTTAACGACCAAAATTACCAGTTATGGAAGATGCAGATGGAAGATTATTTATATCAGAAGGATCTATTCCTGCCATTGGGTGGAATAACAAAGAAGTCGACGACCATGAAGGATGAAGAATGGGAAGTTCTTGACAGAAAGACACTAGGAACGATATGGTTAAGCCTGGTAGCGTCGATGGATTTCAATATTTTGAAAGAAAATACAATGAAGGAGATGATGGATGCATTGGCTAAACTGTATGAAAAAACCTCGGCGTCCAATAAGGTATTTCTAATGAAGAGATTATTTAATATGAAGATGTCAAAAGGTGGGTTTGTTGCAGATCATTTAAATGAATTTAATACGGTTACAAATCAACTAAGTTCTGTAAAAGTAGACTTTGATGATGAGGTTAGAGCTCTTCTAATCTTGTGCTCATTGCCAGAAAGATGGAACAGCTTGGTCATGGCTGTAAGTAACTCTGTCTCTGGTTCAAACACTTTAAAATTTGATGATGTTGTTGGTGTTATCCTCAGTGAGGAAATGCGATGGAAAAACACATGTGGGACATCGGGTAATGCGTTAAACATGGAGAACAGGGGAAGAAAAAAGGATAGAGGAAAGGGCTCAGGGAACCACAATAATTCTAGGAATGGAAAATCCAAATCCAGACAAGGAAAGATATATTGTTGGAATTGTGGGAAGAAAGGACATCTGAAGAAACACTGGAGAGCTCCAAAGAAACAAAGAGATGGACAACATGAGAAAAATCAGAAAGAAAATGTAACAAATGATGTGTTACAAGATTCTTTGATTCTTTCTATAGATAATATTTATGAGTGTTGGGTAGTAGATTTAGGGCTTCATTTCGTGCCACACCCCATAGGAAAAAATTTCTAGATTATGTTCAAGGTGATTTTGGACATGTTCATTTGGGTGATGATGCACCACGCATAATTGTTGGAATGAGAAAGGTAAAAATAAAGAAAAGGAATGGAAACCAATGGTTGTTGAAATAGGTAAGACATGTTCTAGATATAAGGAAAAATCTAATTTCAACAGGGCAGTTGGCAAGTGAAGGTTGTATATCCATATTTACAGATAAGGTGTGGAAGGTCACCAAAGGATCACTCGTGATAGCAAAAGGAGAGAAGGTAGGTACATTGTATTTATGTACTGGTAATACTGACTCTTCTATGTCTTTAGCTTCTACAGGAGTGGATACAACACTATGGAATCATAGGCTTGGACACATAAGTGAGAAGGGGATGCATATACTTCACAAAAGGAATTTGTTGCCAGATCTTAAACAAATTGATTTGGATTTCTGTGAGCATTAGTTTTATGGAAAATGGAAGAGAGTCATATTTCTCAGAGTTGGAAAAGAAAAGAAGAGTGAAAGGTTAGAGCTTGTGCATATAGATGTATGGGGACCATATCAGGTATCATATCTTGGTGGCTCTAATTATTATGTTACTTTTATTGATGATGCAACTAGAAAAACTTGGGTTTATTGCATTCGACAAAAAACTGATGTTTTTGATACTTTTAAGAAGTGGAAATTTTTGGTTGAGAATGAGACAGGAAAAAGGTTGAAGTGTCTTAGATCAGAGAATGGGAGTGAATATTTCAGCAAGGAGTTTGATGATTATTGTTCATACCATGGGATTCATAGAGAGAAGATAGTTCCAGGAACACCACAAGAAAATGGTGTGTCAGAAAGGATGAGCAGGACAATCATGGAGCGTGCAAGGAGTATGAGATTGCATGTTGGTTTTCCCTTAAAGTTCTGGGAAGATGTTGTAGATCTTGTTGTTTACTTAATAAACAAAGGAACTTCAAGCTCTTTGGATGGTTGAATTCCATAGGAGGCATGGACAGGTAAAAAGGTAAACTATTCTTTTTTGAAGACTTTTGGTTGTGAAGCATTTGTCCATATTGATAAAGAAAATAGAACAAAGATTGAGGAAAAATCCAAGTGTACCTTTATTGGATACGGTGTTAATTATTTTTGTTATCGCTTATGGGATTATGAAAATCATAAAATTATTACGAGTAGAGATGTCATAGTCAATGAGAAGGTCATGTACAAAGATTAGTTGCAGGGAAAGATACAAGAAAAAGAAAAACCAGAATACACAGTGCTTAATGAGACCACTGAAAAAGAAATTCCAAAGGTACCAGAAAATCAAAATGTACAACAGCAGGAGCAACACGTACCTCAAACTCATGCAAGTGTTGTTAGAAGATCTACCAAGTTAAGTAGACCCCTTGAACGATACTCTCCTTCGCTGTATTATTTATTGTTTACTGATTTTGGTGAACCAGAATATTATGAAGAGGCAATGTAGGTAGACAATAGAAAGAAGTGGGAGCAAGGCATGAAAGAGGAAATGGATTCCCTGATAAATAACCAGACTTGGGATTTGGTTCAATTGCCTACAAGAAAAAGAGTATTGCAAAATAAATGGGTTTACAAGTTCAAGGAAGAAGATGGAGGCAAAAAGCGGTACAAGGATAGACTTGTTGTAAAGGGGTTTGCACAAAAGAAAGGTATAGATTTTGATGAAATATTTTCTCCTATTGTTAAAATGACTTTAATTAGGACTATTTTAAGTCTTGTAGTAGTAGAAGATTTTCACCTTGAACAGTTAGATGTAAAACCAACTTTTCTCCATGGGGATTTGGAGGAAGAGATTTATATGCAGCAGCCACAGGAGTATGAGGTCAAAGGGAAGGATAATTTGGTATGTAGGTTGAAGAAGAGTGTGTATGGCCCAAAGCAAGCTCCAAGGCAGTGATATTTGAAGTTTGATAGGTTTATGACAGAACAAGGTTATAGTAGATGTCATTCTGATCACTGTGTTTATTTTAAAAGGATAGAAAATGGAAGCTATATTATCTTGTTATTGTATGTAGATGACATACTTGTTGCAGGGTCTAATATGCAAGATATAAATGTGCTCCAGAAGAAATTAGCTAATTCATTTACGATGAAGGATTTGGGTGCTGCAAATAAAATCTGTTGTATGAGAATAATAAGAGACAGGAAAAATCACAAATTGGCATTGTCTCAGGGTGAGTTCATAGAGAAGGTGTTGGACAGGTTTAGAATGCAGAATGAAAAAATAGTTAGTACACCTTTGGCCAACCATTTCAAATTAACTAAGGAAATGTGTCCCAAGACACAGGAGGAGATAGAATACATGTCCAGGGTCCCTTATTCATTTTCAATTGGTAGCTTGATGTATGTGATGGTTTGCACAAGACCAAATATTGCACATGCAGTGGGAGTTGTGAGCAGGTATATGAACAATCCAGGTAAAGAAAATTGGGAGGCAGTAAAGTGGATTCTTAGGTATTTGAAAGGTATTGCTACTCATGCATTATGTTTTGGAGGTTCAAACACTGCTCTACAGAGATATGTTGATTCAGATATGGCAAGTGATAAAGATAACAGGAGGAGCACCACAGGGTATGTTTTTACTATAGGTGGAACAATAGTAAGTTGGATTTAGAAATTGCAAAAGGTTGTTGTACTTTCAATAACAAAATCATAGTATGTTGTTGCTACAGAGGCTAGTAAAGAAATGATTTGGTTACAAAGGTTTATGGAGGAATTGGGAAAGAAGTAGGAGAATAGCAGGTTGTATTGTGACAGTGAGAGTGCCATTCATCTTGCAAAGAAATCATCCTTCCATTTGAATACTAAGAATATACAGATGAGGTACCATTTCATACGATCTGTTTTGGAAGATGGACATTTGAAGTTGGAAAAGATACACACTAGCCATAATCTTGCAGACATGTTAACAAAGGGAGTAACCAGGGAGAAACTGATTTCCTACTCAGTCTCAGTTGGTCTTCAAGAATGAAGGTGAAGATGAGAAATTTTTCAGGTCCAAGAAGGATCATAGTCCAGCAGATACAACAATGGTGGAGTTGTTGAGATTAGTTCTCAAGTGGGAGATTGTTGGTTGTGGATCCTGATTATCTTCCTGATTTAGAGGTCTTTCTTTTCATCCGTGTTTATACCCCATGAAGACTTTACACCCTGGAAGGTTGTACACCCCTCCACGCGGGGGAGTGCAGGGGGTGCATTCCCCCCCTACAGGTTCCGGGGGCAAGCAAGCCCCCGCTTCGCCCCCAAAGGAAAAAATTGCCTTGTAAATGTATATTGTAATTTCATAGTAAATCTGGGCCATTCATTATAAGGTCACAAATCTGACGATAGAAGTTATGTTAGGGTTTTTTTCCCTAGAAGGAAACCCTACTTTATGAGGGAAATGTATTTGCGGCTATATATTCATTGCAAATATTGTATTCTGTGAGAGGAGACTGTGAGAAAAAGAAGAGGAAGTTACATTAGGTGTGTTGTAGGTTGTATCCCTTCATTTGTTGGATAATAATAAAGGAAGGAGTTGGAAATTTCTCTGGTGGACGTAGACCACACTAGGTGAACCACTTATATCTGTGTCTCTATTGTATTGTGTATCTTCTTTGTTTTATTTTCGCGTTTGTTTTTATTTTATTGATCTATGATCATGTTTTTCTAACAGCTAAGAGTAACCCTCATGCTAGCTCGAGAAGATATGAAAATAGTGAACAACATGTTGAGATTGAAATAGATTTTTGGGTCAACAATGGGTCTGAAGGAAAAGGTAAAAGACTTCAATCAAAGGTTTACCACAATCCTAAACAATTTTAAAGATGGAATTGTGCCTACACTAGAGCTTCAAATTGAATTTTTTTCTAATGCATTACCTGCAATAATTTCAATGTTTATTAAGTGAGCAGTAAAAAAATACCCTAGCATTAAATTTTGACGAAGGTAAGAAGGTTGAATTTGAAATGAAAGGATGCAAAGAAACTTGGACCACATTGGGGAAGAAGGAAGTTGTGCCACCCAAAAAAGGTCTTATTTTACCAAGACTTGAACTAAAAAAACCCACAGAGGCTAAGGAAAAAGAGTCCCTGGATATGAAAAGCATGCAGAGAATGATCAAATGATTATCCAACAAAGTAATAGATATGAAGAGAAGTTCAAGAGAATGAAACTCTAATCAGAAACCATATAGGCCTTTCCCTCCTAAATCCACTGATCCACCTCTTACAAATTTAAACAATGATTTAGAAGGAGTAACCATGGATAACTATTGCAACTATAATCAGGCCAATCACTTCAAGAAGATCTATCCATGATGGATAAATGCAATGAATTTTGTATCTAATAGAGTTTTGGATGGTTGTGCAAAAGTAGAATAATTTGATGAACCATTGGAGGGAGGCATGGAAGAAGAATCTCTAGAAATTTCTAGTGATATAGATATGGTCTTATGGGATATGCTTCATGGTGTGAATATGTATGAAGATGAGGGAGTGGTGGAAGAAGGATTAAAAGTTTAAATTGGGAGCAAAGGAACCATAACTCAACAATAACAAATTGTCCCAAACTCAGAATACAAGAAAACCATGGGTTGTTAATCCCATTGTTAGACCTGCCTCTATAATCTTTGTTATGCATAAGCCTTTAACCAATTATTCAAAGCATATATGGAATACAACATTGTTAAAAATCTAAAGAAGATTAAATCAAATAATTCAACACTTGATATATGCAAAATTTCATAGCAAAGAAAGCCTTTGTTGAAAGCCTTGAAAGATGAAGAGATGCAGTTTTTAACTTCTGATAAAACTACTAATAATATAGTTGGAAACAATAATAGAAAGAATCCATTAGCATTGCACTTATAGGAAAAAAGTCTATGTCTTTGAATCCTCCTTTCTTACTAAATTTTGAGATATTTAATTAGAACATTCATAACTATCTAGTACATTCAGGTGCTTCTTCTAATGTCATGTTGTACTATGTCTGTAAAAAGTTGAATGCTACCCCAACTAAATGTTCGACACACATCATTCAACTTGATAGATCAAAAGTTAAGGTAATTGGTGAATTGGAGGATGTTTTGATTAGAGTATATTCTAATCCCAAGGTTCACCAAGTTATATACATTGTTGTGGTTGGTATTGTTGAAGCATATGGTCTCTTTCTTAGTAGAGATTGGTCTAAAAAATTACAAGGATACTTTAAATTAGATTGGTCACAACTTTGGCTTCCATGCAATGTGCATCCAAACAATATCAAGATTGATAGAGAGAGATACATGAAGCATATTGTCACTGATCTTGAGGCAACTAATGAACCTTCATCTTTAGAATGTTCAATTCTTGGAAATTATGCTTTAGACTTTGATTTTGATAATTTTGTTGCTAAAGTTTCTAATCTACCTGAAACACAACGATTTGAATGGACTTTATAGGAAGATAATTGTCATAAGATAGGAAGTAGCACCGATTTTGTAAACAATGTAAATTATATTTCTTTTGATACTCTAAATATATTAAATAAATAAATAAATAGACTTTAAGTATACCCCTGCTATATGGACTTTATTTTTTTGATGGTTCTAAATCTCAAGAGAGAGTTGGAGTCGATTATTTGTTGATTGATCTGAGGGGTAAACACAATTTCGTTTATGTTAGATTAGATTTTGATTATACAAACAATATTGTAGAGTATGAGGCACTTGTCCTAGGTCTTAAAACTATCATCTATTTAAAAATTGAAAAAATCAAAGGGTTTGGAGAGTTTGAGATTATAGTTAGACAAATTAAAAATACAACACACTATAATTTTCCACACCTAAAGAATTATCAAAATGAAGTTCACAAGTTTATTGATAAATTTAATTATTTTAATATTACAATAGTCCCATGCTCTAAGAATCTAATGGTTGATTCATTGGCTATCACTGCTTCTAGACTCTCTCCATTAGAGGATTTTAAAGATAATAGATTTGCATCTACGTTTCTTTATAAATCCTCTATCCTAGATAACATCACTAATTGGAAAGTGTTTGAGGGTGATGAATAGATATTGGGATTTCTCACCAATGGGGATAACTTCAAGGATTTAGCTATCAATGATGATGATTTTCAAGCAACTTTTGAAGAGGAAGGGAATAGATCAATTGAAGCTAAATCACACACTATGCCTAAAGGTATTGTTAATATAGAATAATTGTTTTACCTAAAAATATATATTTTAAGGATCACCAAATGTAAAAACCAACAATTCCAATCTAGGTTACAAAGCCATCAATCTAGGAATTGTAAAAAATCAAAAAATGTTAATTTGGGTAGAGGATGTTCTGAATAGGAAAATGTATCATATATTAAACTGTTCAAAATGTACCAAAATGTATTTTCATGGTCATGTGATGACCTTAAAACTTATGACACATGGATCATTTAGTATATTATCCCCATGAAAAATGATTTCAATCCATTCCAACAAAAACTATGTAGAATACATCCTTCTCTGGAACCTCAAATTCAAAAAGACTTAAAAAATATCTTTGATGCCAAAATTATTTTCAAGTCTAACATTATGCTTGGGTTTAGAATCTCATACTAGTTAGGAAGAAAATGAGAGAAAATCATATTTATGTTGATTTCCAAAACTTAAATAAGGCTTCAAAAAAATACAATTATCTGATTCCACCGATGGAGCAACTCCTACACATTGTATCAAGATTTGAAATGTTTTCACTTATTGATGGTTTCTCAAGATATAATCAAGTGCTGGTATTAGAAGAAGATATGCTTAAAACCATGTTCCATATCAAGTGGGGTACTTTTTCTTACAAAATAATGTCTTTTGGATTGATTAAAGTTGGAGCCACTTTTCAGAGAGCAATAAATGTTTATTTTCAAGGTCTCATCAATTATAGCATCTTTGTTTAATTAAATGATGTATCATCAATTTAAAAGATAGAGTTGATCATATTTCACACATTACCCAGATTTTCTTTTTTTATGTAAGAAAAATGTATTACCTTCTAGTAAACATAAAATTTACACATAAAATATTCTTGAGTTTGGGTCGCCATGATAGGAAACCAACCCAACCCAAGAAAACTTCAGAAATCAAACATCCCTAGGGTGGATAAAAAAAATACAAGCGTTTTGTAATGATCCCTAATAGATAATAAAGTATAGACATCAAAATAAGATCAACTAGAACTACAGGCCTATGATTAAAAAAAACCATCTAGAAAGCAAAGGCCAACTACTGAGCTAAGTGAGAAACGTGTCCATCAGGAGGAGCTACCATGTGGCATGACTACAGAGGAATTGACATGTCTCGGAGGATCGCCTTATGGGTAGACAAGTACGATGCAGATCGATGTTGTTCTTGGCTAGTGCAAAGAGCCACCAACATAGTGATCTTTTGGTCCAATTGTTAAACCATGGACTTTAAGTGTGCCACCTCACCATGGACCTCAAAGAGAAGCTTCAGGTGGTCCTCCTCCATAGGAAAATCCCCGGTCATGTCACGATGGCATTTTTCCTTCGACGGAAACTTTAAGGGAATAGAGGGTGGACCGCCTCCCTCCAAGACTTCGGTTTCACCAGAAACATCACTCTGAACCATGTGTTTCAGTGATGGTGTCTTAACCAACAAAGTCACATCACTCACAGTTCCGTCATCTTCTTCAAGCCATTATGTTGATGAAAATGAATGGAAATTGTTATAACAACATTTTCGAATCTTGCTAGGCTAATGCAAGATAGGCAATATTATTACCTTATGTTTATAGCCTTTACAAAAATATCAATTAGTCCTCAAGCAATATGTACTTGGGGTTAATGTTATTTTATGTGTTTGTTTTTTTATCAAAGAAATATAAAAATGTTTGCAACTAAAATATTTATATCAGAAAAAGATCAGAAGACAAATATGAAATAATCATTACACATCAAGTCCAAAAGTGAGATAAAAAACCAAAAAAGATTTTATTAATTCAATTCTAAATTATAGCCAAATACTTTCTCTTCATACTCTTGCATGGGTAAGGACCAAAGTAAGACTTAGAAGTCAAAGGTGGAATGTTACATCACGTAGAGACCACTGGTGTCTTCTAAGTAAAGACCAGGACTATAAAACTGGATCAACAAGCCACAAATATGCCACTGTCTTGACTCTGCAAAACAATTATAATCAATACTAAAAATTAATTCAGAAGTCAAATAAGAATGAACATACTATCAAAACAATTGATTGACCTTTGGAAGCATGCCAATAATATATGCTTCTTGGTCCTTCATATTTCCACCTTTAGTAAAACCTTGCTATCAACAAGAAGATTTAGCCTTTAAGTAATTCATAAGTGAATAAAAAATGAATGTGATATCATTCTAGAGCAAGAACAAACCTTATTAGAGTTATCCTCTCTATTCTCTCTTGTTTGTCCCTTCATTAAGTCCTTTTATTCCTCAAAGGTAGTTTTGATTAGTTCAAATACTTTTAGTTAAGTAATTAACTAACTTTAGTTAAGTGGGACCGATTTTAATAAATAATCATAATAAGCGTTTTTAAATAAATAATACTAA
>JZKD02S2355766.1:86314-106660 GCA_000966675.3 Picea glauca | reverse complement strand
GCATTGTATTGGCTATCTATAATAAGGAATTTTTGCTGGGTTTTCTTCCCCTAGAGGGTTTCCCAGGATAAATGTTGTGTCTCTTGTGATTGTGTATTTCTCAGTGATCTTGTCTGATGTTGTTTTTATCTATTGAAATGCAAAGAACTATAGTAATGGCTTAAACATTAACATGGTTTCAGAGCCAAGCTGAAGAGAGCATCTTTCACAAGAGAAAGTGAGAAATGTCATTGTTGTTGTACATGCAAATTAGGGATTTTTGTCGGTGAGGTATTTCAGCCCTAAAACCATCTAGAAAAGTGCACCCTCGCTCAAGGATTACTTTGGCATCATAAGTGCACCTTTTCAATGGCTAGATCTCTCAAAAAGTGAAACCCTAGTTTCACAAGGTACCAAAAGTACCAAAAAACCAGAGTACCAGAAGTACCAGAGTACCAGAGGTACCAAAAAACCAGAAGCACTAGTCCAGAAATCCGCAGATCAAGTTTGGAAGGGTAAAAGTTGAATTTTCAGAAATCTAACTGAACCAGCTTACTCGTCTCAGCTCAGCGCATCTATCCCCTGGATTAAAATTTCAAAATTTGAAGTTTGAAAAATTAGGGTTTTCTCATAAAACCCTAAGTTGCAGTTGCAGTTGCAGTCTCAGAACCAGTTGCAGTTGCAGTTGCAGCCGTAGTACTAGTTGTAGTCACCCTTAAAGTTCTTAAGAGTTGGTAATGATTACCGCTGCTGCCAGATGGAGCCACTACCTACAAATGCTATCAGAGGTATGTACTCACATATGTTTAAATGGTTAAAATTTAAAGAGTATTTGCAGGAGAAGGTATTTCTTGCCATAGATCCAGAGGGATCTCAAGATCCAACACATTCAGAGGAATGATACAACCCAGGTGTGATTATTCTAATATGCATCTATTTGTTATGACATTATTTTGATCAGTGTTGCATGTTGAAGCTATGATCAAATTATTAGATGGATTAAAAGTTGAGATCATAGAGCTTATCCTCTAACCCAACCTTTTGTCAAGATAGTGTATTGTCTCAGTACATAAGACAGGTTGAAGAAAGCACACGTCATCTTGAGTGAAGGAGACTTGGAAGAAAAGCAAGCATTCATTCTTGAGGACAAGGCTCCAGGTCCTAGGAGAAATCTCGTGTGTTGGTTCCAGGTTGCCATGGAGGAATGTTTGATCACAACACTATGAGAGTGTTGACCTCATTTCGTATTGTATTCCTTACCTTTAATCTTTGCTTCAGACAAGTTACAAGTGATAGCTGTAAAGGAGCTACTGTGATGATTGTTCATGCTATTGCTTTATATTATCAAAAGGATATTACTCTTGTTTGTTATTTTGTTGACCTTGTTCCAGGTGACAGGAAGCTATAGTGAAGGTTGTAGAAGGAAACGTACTAAAGGAGAAACCATAAATGAAGAAATCATCATAGTAAAAGAAGAAAATGGCTTGTATAAGCTAAAGGGTCACTCAGAAGTTGCCATGAACCATGCCATTGAGAATCCATGTGAACTTTGGCATAGAAGATTAGCTCACATCAACTACAAGGTGATACCATACATATGCAAAGATGTCACAAGTCTACCAGAACTCAAGGTTGACCATGAAAGTATGTGCAATGGATGTGCACAAGGGAAGAACATCAAGCACCCTTTTCTAAAGAGAGATAACAAAGCAGAAGGAGTCCTAGAACTCATTCGTTCAGATGTGTGTGGCCCAATGGCATCATTCTCCATTAGTGGAAAATTCAAGGAATTTAAAGCCTTGATAGAAAATCTTTTTGAAAGAAATATCAAGATACTCAGGTCAGATAATGGAGGAGAATACACCTCAAAAGAGTTTGTGAACTTCTACAAGGATGTTGGGATCAAGAGGGAACTCACTACTCCCTATAATCCTCAACAAAACGGTGTAGCTGAAAGAAAGAATAGAACGACAATGGAAGCTGTGAAGACCATGATCCATGATCAAGATCTTCCGATGTGCTTATGGGTAGAAGTAGCAATGACAGCCATGTATGTGCAGAACCAATTGTCCCATAGTGCACCTGGGTTCAAGACCCCAGAAGAGATGTTCACCGGAAAGAAGCCAAAGGTAAGCCATCTCAAAATATTTGGTTTGCCAGTATTTATACATATTCTGAAAGAGAAGAGAAACAAGATGGAACCCTCAGGAAAGAAGGGAATATTTGTGGGATACTGTGAGGTCTCTAAGGTCTTCAAGATTTATATACTAGGTCACCATCACATTGAGATCAGCAGGGATGTGACCTTCGATGAATATGCAGTGCTCAAGAAATCGATAATATGTCAGCTTGAAGATGTATATGAAGAGGAAACCATAATCCCTAGAATTGCAGAATCAGTGAGGGAGGTTCCCAGAGCTACTGAACCAGTGAGGGAAGTCATAACATTCCCCGATGAGGAAATTCTAGAAGATCTTGACATAGTAGAATTTCAAGAACCTCCTCAGATGACAATCTCTCATAAAAGAAAGCCTTCTTGGGCAAGAGAGATTATTCAATATGGAGAGAAGTATGGTGTTCCTAAAGGAACCACAAGATAGGTAAAGAGACCTAAGCCATTCTCCAGTTACATGGCTTTGATGTGTGACCTCCTAGAGAAAGATCCTACTTGCTTTGAAGAAGCTATTCAGAAGAAAGAATGGGCAGATGCTATGACAGAAGAATACCAATTCATTATAAAGAAGGATGTATGGGAAATAGTTCCCAGACCGAAAAGTAAGGATGTGGTATCCTCCAAATGGATTTTCAAAATAAAACATGCTGCTGATGGAAGTATTGAAAAGCATAAAGCAAGATTTGTTGCTCGTGGCTTTTCTCAAAAGGAAGGCATTGACTATGAAGAGACATTTTCTCCTATATCCAGATACACTTCGATCATAACCATCATAGCCCTTACAGCTAAGATGAAGTGGAAGTTACACCAGATGGACATAAAGACATCTTTCCTAAATGGTGTCATCAAAGAGGAAGTGTATACAGAGAAACCTCAAGGATTTGAAGTTGAAAATAGGAAGTCTCATGTCTGTAAGATGAAGAAGGCACTGTATGGATTGAAGCAAGCTCCTAGAGCTTCATATGGATGTATAGACAGTTTCCTGATGAGTTTGGGCTTTACCAAGAGTAAAGCATATTCTAACCTCTACTTCAAGGTTATGAACGATGAGCCAGTGATATTATTGTTGTATGTGGATGACTTGTTCTTAACCGGAGAAGAAAGGCTCATCACTGAATGTAAGAAGAGGCTTGCCTCATAATTTGAGATGAAAGACCTTGGCCTAATGCATGATTTCTTAGGTCTTGAGGTATGGCAGAGTCTAGAGAGGATCTTCCTTAACCAAGGGAAGTATGCAGTTGAAATCTTGAAGAGATTCGACATGTTAGAGCGCAAGTCCATGAATACACGCATGGAAACGAAGCTGAAGCTATTGGTCGACACTTCGTCATAATTGATTGATGCCATGCTGTATAGACAGATCATTGTATCATTGATGTACCTGAAAAACACCAGACCGAATATTTGTTTTGCCATGAACACCTTGAGTCAGTTTTTGGTAGAACCAAGATATGTTCACCTAGTGGCTGCAAAACATGTGATGAGGTACCTTAAGGGTACATTAGATTTTGGTCTTAGTTATGATGGAGATCATGATTTCACATTGAGTGGATACCCTAATTCAGATTGGGCTGGAAGTGTCTTTGATAGGAAGAGCACTTCAGGATGTTGTTTTAGTTTGGGATCAGCCATGATCTCATGGCAGAGTAGGAAGCAATCTAGCATAGCTCTCAGCACAGCATAAGAAGAGTACATTGTTGCATGTTCCGCTAGCTGCGAAGCTATATGGCTTCAAAATTTGTTGACCAATCTATTTGACCTAGAGATGGAAGCAACCACGATCCTATGTGACAACCAGAGTTGCATAAAGATGACAGAGAATCCAGTATTCCATGATAGGTCGAAGCACATAGAGATATGATATCATTACATTCGTGACATGGTGTAGAGAGGAGCCATAAAGCTCTAGTACATTAGCACAGACGAACAGGTTGCTGATGTGATGACCAAGCCTCTATCTCGTGTAAAGTTTGAGCACTTTTGAGATAAGCTTGGTATAGTCCGAAAGGATCTTCCTCGAAAGGGGGAGTAGTTGCTGTGAAGAGACATCTCTTGCTTCCAGCTTCATTTCTATGACGTAAAGCAAGAAGATGTGATGTGACTAGTACCGAGTTTCCAGCTTGATAGCTGTGACGTAAAGCCAGTCTAGTATCTTGCTTCCAACCTGATGGTTGTGACATAAATCAAGACGATGTGATGTGACTAGTACTGAGCTTCCAGCTTGATATCTGTGATGTAAAGCCAATATAGTATCTTTCTTCCAACTTGATTGATGTGACATAAAGCAAGATGATGAGATGAGACTAGGACTGTGCTTCCGGCTTGAGAGCTTTGATGTAAAGCCAGTCTAGTATCTTGTTTCCAACTTGATTTATGTGACATAAAGCAAGACAATGAGATGAGACTAGTATTGTGCTTCCGGCTTGAGAAATGTGATGTAAAGCCAATCTAGTATCTTGCTTCCAGCTTGATTATTGTGACGTAAAGCAAGACGAGTACTGTGCTTCCATCTTGAGAGTTGTGACGTAAATCCAGTCCATTATTATGATGATGAGACAGCCTCGTGCTATGATGATGATTGATGTAGATGATAATGTCATTCGTTTGAGAATGACGATGTTGCCGATGAAGAAAACTTTCGATGATCTATAGATACACCAGTCAATGTTCCAAGATGATAGTGATGATGCTATCCTCTTGATGCTGTTGATGATAAAGGCCTCTCTCTCGTCTGATGCTGCTATAGAATACCCTTCTTGTTAAGGGGGAGTGTTGAAATAATGTAACTGCAAAGTGTATTCTAATTATTATTTGATATATTATTCATTAGATAAATCCCCATTGTGGATTGTCATGTCGGTTATTATAAAGGACCAAATCCCTTTTTGCGGATTGGTCAAAAGATAATTGTAATAGGTAGAATAAGAAGTCGGCCCCATAATATATTAAAGGTGGTTATTGTTAGAATATAGAAGATTGTGCTCGTTTTACCATTGATAATACCCTTGTCACCCAACCATAGGCCGAAGCCACCCTCCGAGCACCTTGACCTTGACAGAGAAGAATATTTGTAGCAATCAATAGACAAGCAAGGCTAATGCACCTGGCAAGAAAAGTAACCAAAGATGATCAGATAGTCCCACCCAGAAAACTAGCGCAACACTTTTCCCCAGAACTTGCGCACAAGACTGCAACTGCATTGCGTAGAAATGACTCTCTGCAACTTCTGAGATGTGTCAAATGAGAGACTGGTGCCCTGTATTTATAGTGATTCTGGCAGACTTACTGGAGCCGACTTCTCCTTCTGGGTACTAATTAATTCATATTAATTATATTTCTGCAGCCGACATCTTGTCTAGGGTTTCCTTTACTTCTTTGCTTCCTTCCGGAATATTCTAATCTCATCATAGGTCACAATATAGATTCATACCTCCTAAATCTACCATAATATCAACACTCCCTCCTAGCTAAGAAGGTATGGTCTTGAGCACAAACAGACCATTCAACTGGTAGTATCACGAGCACCGTCATTATTATCCAACCAGATAATCTCCTATGACAACTGTTACAATATCAATTGATAGAACACACATGTGTTTATCTATGGTAGTATGCAACTACTTAAACTGTGACACATAGTCACAAATAGTGGAACAAATCCACCACAGTAGTATATCTCTACTTGTCTGGAGACAACTGGTACCATTCACCTGGTAGCATCAACATAGTTGTATAGAATATCTCATGACTAGATCATGAGCACCATTATCATCATCAGTGTCATCAGCTGCATCATGTCTCGAAACCATACTCTATTTGAGTAATCAGACATGATGCTTACTCCACAGAGTGATACAAGAGCCATTCTTCTAATCTAGAAGAGTAAATGTTCAGAACCATTTTTTGTCTGAAAAATCTCTGTTCATCATTCATCTGGCTGAACACTGTTGATAGTCTTCAAGGAAATTGGAACAAAGTAGAACACAACTGTGTCTATCCATAGTAGTACATAACTACAATCCAGTGGTACACTACCACACTAAGTAGCAAACAAGTACTTGATCAGTCACGTATAGTTATAAGCAGTGGAACACATCCACCACAGTAGTATACATCTACTGTCACACAGTCTTCATAACAACCATATGATATCAACCTGTACAGAAACAATGTTATGATATAAACTGAATCATCTGGGCCAATATTTCACTCACATCTATGAGATCTAAAAGAATATCTGCCTTCAAAAGGTAAAACATCAATGATGAGCTATCTGGACTATTATTCTCAAGCAAGGAAGAATAACTGTCCTGATTGCTGAACCTGGACCATTCCCCACCCTAGGCCATTCTTCCTACACTAATCAAAGTGCACCCTGGAGAGAATGTATAAACCCTAAGGAATGTCTATCCTTCATTGCTAATCCTGGACCATTCCCCCTACCATTCCTCCTACACTAATCAAAGTGCACCCTGGCGAGAATGTATAAACCCTAAGGAATGATTGCCTAGACCAGTTCCTCTGTTAACCATAAGAGGAAAAGACTGTCCTGTATCAACCTCCAAAACAAAACATTCCTCATGTTAACCACAATGAGAAATCATTGTCTAGCGAGGTAGGCCAGTCTTCTTGAGTAACCCTCAAGAAGAGAGACTTCCCTAGACCACTCCCCATGTTAAACACAATGGGAAGTCATTGTCTATGATACATCAACAATCTGGACCATTTCCCATGTTAACCACAATGGGAAATCACTGTCTGTCAGAAACTTAATCCACTTTCTGAACTGGAAAGGAAACTGCTCATCCTGGACCATTCTTTGAACTGAAAAATGATTGTCCGTCAATTAATAATGCATCAGTGCTCCCTCCCAACTTGGGAGTCATCTCTTCCTTTCTTAATGAGGAGGTTGTCTCCACAAGCTCCAGCTTGAGTACACAAACTCTTTCATCTTGAACAAAGGCTTTATCAAGATGTCTTCTTTTCTACTCATCTGTGGAGATATGTATTGGAGAACCACTTTCTCCTTTCTGGACTTCATCATGGATAATGTAATGCTTTATTTCAAATGTACTTTGGTCTGGAACATTGGTTTTTCTCTGAAGGCTTCATGTAGCTCTAATCAATAAAGTATATCATTGTTGGAACACTGGAACATATCCATGTGGCACTTCTTCTGTCATCATAAGATCTGATCTTACTGAGTAATCATCTTGATACAATATCTCTATTATAGAGAATCTTCACCACGCTTCTGCTGTGCACTGGAGGTTATCTACCAAGTTATCTTCTTCCATCTGCATAAAGGGTTTCTTTCTGGTATGCCTCAAGGTCTTGAGGTTGCTGCTCATATGCTCTTTATTCAATTGCTCTAGATAACAATATTTGCATTCATGTTGATGTAGAACTCCAACCCATGGATAATAAAATGACTCATGTAGAGGTTTACTGGAACGAGCAATCAACATAGTCTTCTCCCTCCATCTGAGAGAACCTCTAGTTTTGGATCTTGCAATGCTTTCATTCATAAGTCTTCCATACACTGTTCTTCATCACAAATTTTAGTTATGCTTGATTGCCTTCATATCAGGCTGGTAGTCTTGTGATTCTTGATACAATGACTGGTTATTCAGGCTTCTCTTCTCTCTTGGAATCTTCATGTTTTTCCTCATGTTTTTTTTTAGCTCTTGGGTCCATGGAGTTTCTTATAGATTCCATACCCTAAGGATTCCACTTCTTTCTTTCATCATAGGATCATGGATGTGGATGGACAACCAAGGATACTTCAAGGCTTCTCTTTGGAGAAGACTTCTTCTGATTTTGAACTGAACACGTACTGTCTTTTATGACTGCTACCATGGATATATATACTTCATCATCTTCAATGGATCATAGGATAAGCTCCCTCTTAATCCTAGCTTCATGTATGAGTGCATATAATCGGCTCCTTTTGTCTAACAAGGTCCATGCTTCCGTCTGCATCCTTATTCATTTCTGTAATATATAATCGGCTCCCTCCGTCTAACAGAGTCCACGCTTGCGTCTTATTGTCTTCTGTAAAAACATCACAAGTCTTTCTCCAATTTCCTTTTGATTGTTGACTTCTTTTTGTCTTTGCCTCTTATAAGTCTCTTCATGACTGATTCTGATTTAGACTTATCTTGTAATAGCTTCCACATGATTTGTTTGATGTATTCCATCCTTTCATGTGTATTATATGACTTGTATAATGATAGCAATCCTTATCTTTTTGTTCTTCCATAGGTATAGTTCTTCTTGGAACACATTATCTTCCAAGAGATAGATATACAAGATATGTATAGAGATGATGCAAATAAGATATGTACAAGAAATAAGAAGAGTATTGTTACCTTTAGAAGAATAATTCTCTTCCATCTTGCTTAGTCTTCTTTGTAGGTTCATTTTCTTTGGCAATTGATGCCTCATGTTTCTCCTTCCTTTTCTTTAGTTTGGGACAATGATTCTTGTAGTGACCATACCTTTGACAGTTGAAGCATTGTATTTCTGAAATATCTTTCTCTTGTTTTGGCCTCCACCTTGAACCAAACTTTCTTTTGTTTTTGAAATTCTTGAACCTTGTTGTGAAGGCTTGATCGTCATACTTCTTTTGGGGTTTCTCTTTTGTACTGATCCTTGATTCTTCTTGAGCACATCAAGTCCAAAGTTCTTCAAATATCAGATACTCCTTCCTTGTGTTCATGCTTGTGGAAAATGCATCCCACGTCTTGGGAAGACCATTGAGTACTATGTTCACCAATTCCTTCTCTGAAATGATTTCTCCAATAGCTTATAGTTGATCTCTTAACTGAGAGATCCTCACAAAGTATGATGTTATGCTGTCATCATTATTCATCTTCATGTCATGGAGCTCATTCTTCAGACTCATCACTTGTCCAATGTTTCTGACTAAGAAGAGATTTGTTAGGGCATCGCACATCTTCTTTGATGAGTCAAAATGGGAGATGTAGGGTATCAAGTGGTATTTTATAGACTCCACTATGATACTCATGGCATTGATGTCACTGTCTTTGAACTTCTCCATGACTGCAATGTTCTGTGATTCCTTCTCTTTTCCTTCTTCAAACTCTGGTTCCACGATCTTTCCTTTCACGATATCCAACACTTTATTCTTGGAAAGGATGAGGTCAATCCTTGTCTTCCACACTTTGAATTTAGAGGCTCCATCTAACTTGTTATCTAATTTCATAGAATAAGTCATGGCTGCTTTGACTTGGTCAAACCCTAGATTTGACCAAAAATTCAAACTTCATGTCTTGGCCTTCTGAGAGTACCAGGAGATGCACTGGGCTAGGGTGCACTGATCTGTCCAGAGATTAGGTCAATCCCTTCACTTAAGGTGCCTTAATAAGAGAATTAGGGTTTCTGCAACTGCACCTGCTAGTAACCCTAGCTGCAGTGTCTTGGAAGCTGCTCCTACTAGTAACCCTAGCGTCAGTTCCTTAGCGAGCTTAATATTCTAGCAGTTATGCTTCCTTCTAGAGTTTAGATTGAATGAAAGAGGTGTGGGCCCATAACATGTTAGAATATAGAAGATTGTGCTCGTTTTACCATTGACAATACCCTTATCACCCAACCATAGGCCGAAGCCACCCTCCAATCACCTTGACCTTGATAGAGAATAATATTGGTAGCAATCAATAGCCAAGCAAGGCTAATGCACTAGGCAAGAAAAGTAACCAAATTTGATCAGATAGTCCCACCCAGAAAACTGGCGCAACACTCTTCCCCAGAACTTGCGCACAAGACTGCAACTATACTGCGTAGAACTGGCTCTCTGCAACTACTGAGATGTGTCAAATGAGAGAATGGCGCCCTGTATTTATAGTGATTCTGGCAGACTTACTAGGGCCAAATTCTCCTTTTGGGTACTAATTAATTCATATTAATTATATTTCTACAGCTAACATCTTGTCTAGGGTTTCCTTTACTTCTTTGCTTCCTTCTGGAATATTCTAATCTCGTCATAGGTCACAATAGAGGTTCATAGCTCCCGAATATACCATAATATAAACAGTTATAACCACCTCAATTGAGAAGTCAGCCCTGCCAGTGAAGAGACACTTCACACGTGCCAAACTTGTATAAATAAGGAGGCTAGCATCTCACTTAGACACACACTCACTTGTTCATTTGAGATACAAGTTTCGGAGCTGCAATTGGAGAAGAGAGAGAGAGAGAGAGAGGCACATCTTTAGGAGAGGATTTTCTGTACTTTTTTTATTTATCTCTTGGCATTGTATTAGCTATGTCTAATAAGGAAGTTTTGTTGGGTTTTCTTCCCCTAGAGGGTTTCCCAGGATAAATGTTGTGTCTCTTGTGATTGTGTATTTCTCAGTGATCTTGTCTTATGTTGTTGTTATCTATTGAAATGCAAAGAAATATAATAATGGATTAAACATTAACAGAGGTGCCTCACACAACTTCATTGACTCAACATTACTACAAATAAGGCACATACCAATAATGGAATTTGAGGGATTTCGTGTGGAGGTAGCAGGTGGACGCACCATGCCTTGTGATAGGTACATCCCAGGGATGAAACTTACTTTGGGCAGATATAATTTGGCATAGGATTTCTATGTGATGGATCTTCTAGACACCAACATCATCCTAGGATTACAATAGCTTAGTACATTGGGGCCAATCACCACAAATTACAAAACCATGGAAATGTCTTTCACAGAAGAAACAGGGAAAAATGTGGTTCTCAGAGGTATGACAGGAAACACACAAAGGGTGGTGACAACAAAGCACATGGAGGCCATCTTCTAGAGGGAATACATCACTTATGCAACATAATGTATAATTTCAGTCAAGGTAGACAAAAAGGGGGAAACACACTACACACCAGAGATCAAGAAAATCATGGATAGGCACAACAAGTTATTTGAGCCTATACCACTAGGGGCACCACCAAATAGGGGGTTTGAGTACATCATAGAGTTGGAGGAGGGTGTGAAACCTGTCATCACCACTCCCTACAGGAACCCCAAGAAATACAAGGATGAAATTGAAAAGGAAATTAAGGATTTGTTGGATATGGGTCACATCAGAGCTCCAGTCCTTTTGCATCTTCAGTAATGCTGATGAAGAAGAAAGATGGAACAATGCACATGTGCATTGACTATAGGGCTCTAAACAAGAAGACCATCAAAAATAGATATCCCATCCCACCGATTGATGAGCTATTGGATGAGCTCCATGGGGTAGTATATTTCACTAAGATTGACTTGCGCTCCGACTATCACCAGATAAAGATGTGGGAGCAAGATATTTCCAAGACTGTTTTCCAGTGTCACTATGGACATTATGAGTTTCCAGTCATGCCTTTTGGGCTGACTAATGCACCAACCACCTTCCAATCGTGCATGAATAATTTTTTCAACAAGAAGCTAAGGAAGTTCTTATTAGTCTTTTTTGATGATTTACTAATCTATAGAAAGACTTGGGAGGAGCATCTTCAGCATGTGGAACAGATTTTGACTATTATGGAGGAGAAATCCTTATATTCCAAGGAGTCCAAATGTGAATTTTGGATGACAGAGGTACTTTCTTTAGGACACATTCTTGGAGTGAAGGGGGTATAGGTACATCAAGAAAAGATACAAGCCATCATCGACTGGCCCACACCTAAGACACTCACTGAGTTGAAGGGGTTTTTGGGCATCTGCTACTATTAGAGGAGGTTTGTCAAAGGTTTTTCTCAACTTTGTACACCTTTGATTGATTTGACCAAGAAAGGGGCTTTCAAATGGAACCCAGAAGCACAAGCCACCTTTGAAAAAATAAAGAAAGTGATGAGTACATGCTCGGTATTGGCCCTACCAGATTTCGCACAACCCTTCACAGTGGAGTGTGATGCATCAGGGGAAGGCATTAGAGCCGTACTTATGCAAAACAAGCATCCAATTGTCTATGAAATTGAAAAGTTGAGAGGTCCTAAGCTCCTTTACACCATATATGACAAAGAAATGCTAGCCATCATGCATGCATTGGCTAAGTTCAGGCAGTATTTAGTTGGGGAAAATTTGTAATAAGGACAACAGCCTCAAGTACTTCCTAGACCGGAAGGACTTGAATGAAAGGCAACAAAAGTGGGTGAGCAAAATCCAGGCACATGACTTCGATATAGAATTTTTCAAAGGGAAGAATAACGTGGTAGAAAATGCTTTGTCCAGAAGATCATCATTTTATGCCATGACCAATATTTCAGTGGATTGGAAGGGCCCGCCTCTTGGTGGAATATTCGAAGAACAAATTTGCTTGTGAAGTGATGGATGGGAAGGTGATAGATGACCATTTACAGATTATGGATGATATCATATACTACAAGGGCCAAATTTTCTTGGTTCTCGAATCAACCTTCAAGACCAAGGTGTTACAGGCATGCCATGATTCACTAGTGGTAGGAAACCAAGGGTTCATCAAGACATACAAATAGGTACATGAGAGGTTTTCTTGGAAGGGTTTAAAGGAAGATGTGATGAGCCATATCAAGGAGTGAAACACTTGCCAGGCCAACAAAGATGAACACACTCACCTAGCAGGACTACTACAACCACTTCCCATTTCGGATCAGAAGTGGGAGAGCATATCCATGGATTTCATCATAGGGTTGCCCAAGGTTTAGGGCAAGGACTGCATTTTCATAGTGGTGGACAGGTTGACGAAGTTTGCACACTTTTTTTCCATTGCCACAGATTTCAGTGCAACACAGGTTGTAGACCTATTCTTCAGGGAATTTTTCAAAATGCATGGGCTACCCAAAACCATAGTGAGTGACAGGGATAGCAAGTTCATGAGCACTTTCTAGAAGGATATCTTTAGACTAGTAGGTACGACCCTGACACCTAGTACCAGTTATCACCGGCAAACGGATGGCCAGACAAACATAGTCAACAAATGGGTTGAAGGCTACCTTAGAAATTATGTGGCAGGACAGCAGAAAGCATGAGTCAAATGGCTTCACTTTGGGGAATATTGTTACAACACCACTCATCATATGTCCATTGGTATGTCACCATTTAGGTCCTTATATAACTATGACCCTCTCTCCTTTGTAGAGATTACCTTCGAAGACAGCAGGGCTCCCATGGTCCAGGACTGGATTTAGCAGAGTCAGGACATCCTCAGAGAATTGAAGGATCACCTACAGAGGGCACAGAATCAACAAAAGGTATAGGCAGACAAACATAGAGTTGAGTGCACCTTTGAGGTCGGTGACATGGTTTATTTGAGGCTCCAACCGTACTGACATGAATCCATTAAGAGAAGTGGCACAGAGAAGCTCCAGCCCCATTTCTTTGTCCATACAGAGTCAGCAGGAGGGTAGGAGTCATGGCTTATGAGTTGGATCTACCACAGGGAAGCAAAATACATAATGTCTTTCATGTCTCATGTTTGAAGAGGGTCGTCGGCAAGCATATCACTCCTATCGAGGAATTGCCACCCATAGATGAAGAAGGACAGCTGGTATTGACACCAGGGGAGCTACTTGAATTTAGGGAGAGGAAGCTAAGGAAAAGAAGCATCAGAGAATATTTGGTTAAGTGGAAGAATCTTCCTATGGAGGATTCCACATGGGAAGGGGAGCAGTTGATCCAAGAGATAGGTTCAGAAATGCTTGTGGGCAAGCAATTTCTAGCAGGGAAGATTGTAATGTCCCCCACCTCTTGATGAAGAGGGTTGGAGAGACTTAGTAGTCTATCTTTCCCCACTAGACTATAGTCTCATGCATATTGGGGACAAAGTCAACCATAAAACATAATATTCTAAAGTTAAGTTGACTTTGTGGAAAAAGGGTAACTCAATGAAGAAAAAGAAAGAGATGAGATAGGTTAAGAGTTAACCCTAGGGGTAAACTAACTCAATGGAAGAATAGATTGGAGATATAAAGGAAAGGGCAGGGCACACTCCTTATTCATTCTGGATTATTATCTTATTTGCATTGGAGCTCTTGAGCACAATCAATTTTGAGGGTTTTGAGTCTAAAACCCTAGAGAGAAACTTGGTGGTGAAAGATCCCACCTTTTTTGATCCAGGCTTGGTCTCGGAGGTGAAATAATCCTCCCACACCATTCTACAGTGTTTCAGGTTGGTTTTACAGGAATTTTCTAGTCTAGGGCATAACCCAGGGGGGTTTCCAGCTAGGGGGCACACCATCTTGGAGATATTGGTTCGATCTGGAGGAAGGAGGAGGTATTTTGGAAAAGTAACACCCGGGTTCTCTTCGTAGGGTCCCTGACATCATTCTTGGTCTATTCCGAAGAATTTTATCCTTGCAATTTATTTCTGTAAGCTTGCCACGAATTGGAGAGAAAGAGGGCGCATTGCGGAAAGTGGTTTTCGTGTTTGGAGGCTCAAATCTTCATAGATTGGCTTGAGACTTCATCATCTTGGTAGCAGTGGCCCGATCTATGATCTGGTAGAGTTGGTGGTATTTGGAGGTTCCTAGAGGGGAGAACATACCCTCTTTGAATTTATCAAACGAGGGAGGGTGCAATTCAGTTTAGGGATTGCCTAATTGGACGAGTAACACTTCTCATATCAGATTGAGACTTGGTTCGGAGGTTTCTATTGGCTTGATCTACATTCTAGGAGAGTTTGGAAGGATTTTGTGGTCAGGAAGGGGTGGGCCAAAACTTGAGGGTTTGACATCATCCAGAGCAGGGCGCAACTTAGCCAGTTGGATAGGTTTTGCAGTGTATTGACTAGGTTCTCCTATCTTCAGTTAGAGATTGCTTGCTGGTGGCCTTTGGAGGCTTGGATCTCTTCTCGTATAGCCTTTGGGAGGCATTCATCTTGGTATTGTTCTTCTTATTGTATCGCCTGGCAGCCCATTTTGTTATTATTGGGGCTTTCTTCTAGATTTGCAGATCTCTTATATACGAGATCTCCTTACTATCTAAATAAAGGTCAGATCAGACATTGTTGATTCTCTACTAGTGTTCTTATATCTCGTCTTGTTTATGATTGTATGTTTCATATCTATTGGTCAATCAACATTGAATAATCCAAATGCACATCTCAAAGGATACACCTGCAAACACATGAACAAACATAACAAACACTAAATAGTTAGTGTTCTGAGAAAAAAATTGTCTTAGGAACATTTTAGGTGCGAAGATTTAATGAGAAGAGTCAATTTCCATGGGGAGTGTTGTATTACTCCAAGGGGAAGAAAAGAACAAATTCTGACACCATTGTTTGAATCGTATGGTGCTCCAAGTAATTTGCTGCTCAAAATTGCTGCACTAATTTGTTGGTAAATTTAGCTACTCGGTCATTATTTAATAAACAAAAAATTACATGCTTTCCAAGCTAACTATCAAACATCTGATGATTTTTCCTGTGATGTTCTTCAGTGTTAACAGAGTTGTTCATAGTATCAACATATCTATTTGGCCCAAGGAACCTTGATATAACAATATAAAAAGAACATAAGTTGTTTCTAAGACAAAAAAATTGCCAACCAATAGTCTGTTTTATGAGGAAAAACCAAAGATATGCCCCTTCTAATACATAACATGAAAGATTAATTTAAAAAAGAACTCAGACCAGTTAGAGAGGCACCTAGTCCTCAGCCTCTGAGGCTGGGTCCACATAGATGTAAACTGGATTGGTGCCTGCTTGGGCCTATGTGGTTGTTGTCTGCCCCCCTGTTTATAATCTTGCTCCATAACTTCCATGCCCTAAATTGTCTTGACCAATGCTTCATATTTGTCCTCTAAGAAGTCCAATTTGTCTAAGTTGGCTTGCTTCTATACACCTTGTTCTTCAATTATCTAGGCTATGAAATATTTTTTATGCCGGTATGAATCAACCATTTTGAAATACAAGTGTCCCTGCTATGGGAAAAGCCTGTGTCTGGCATCCAGTCCATGAGCTCCACATCAATGTCATCAGATGAGGTATTTCCTCGTTTTTCCCTGACTAATTTCTCAATTCATTCTACCTCTTCCTTGATTACAGTTGGGAACCTTCTGTTGTACCTCACCACTGCTTCCCTAACCTTGATTACTTCTCTAACTTGCTTGATGGAAGAGCTTCCTTTGCTAGGGATTTTGCGTGACTGTGGTCTGCCTCTTCTAACTGCCCTATTTTTTCTACCCCCAACTGCTGGCTTCCCCTATGTTTGTTTCTCATTCATATTTTCTGATTGTCTCTGTCCCTTCACAAGATCAAGAGATGAGAACTGAGGGATGCTTGGAGGCTAAGCAGGGTTGCTTCTGGCTGTCTTCTCTTTTCCCCCTCAACTTACCTTTGAAATCAACCCTATGGTATAACTTTGGAAAGGCTGGGCTTCTACATAGAACATAGGCCCAGTTCCCTCTCTTTCACTATATGTATCGACACCCTCGTCTATGGTAACACATGGGGCATTGATTTTACCTCATGCCTTCTGAAGTAAATGGGAGAGGCTCCAAGGAGGATCGAGAGGTTTGATACGCCAACCTGAACTTGTGGTGCTCCAAGCACCACCAAGTACTGCTAAGAATAAATTAAAAATCCCAAAAGAGATTCAACCCGTAGCTAACAAATATAGACCTTACCTGAGAAATCTCATGACAAACTGCCTTGATTTTCATATCAGAATCAGATTGCATGGATTTATCATTTCCTTGCCCACTCAAATCCATCATTCCTGCAGGGGGTGGGATTAATGTTCAATCAAACTGGAACTCTGTTCGATGGATGGAAGGGCCAGGCTAGGATGACCTTTGATGATGAGCACTATCCACCCGACTGCAAAGTCTTAAATACTATGTCAGCGGGATGACCATACATATGTTCCGCATAAACCCTGCGCCTTCCATAGTCATCCAAATGTGCCATGCCCATATGGTATATCCCAAGTTATTTTGGAAGGAACTTCAAACTAGAAAGAAACAAACTAAAAATAATATCACAACTTATCAATGGTTTGAGTATGCAAAATAACTTTATGAGAAAGATCTTAAGGTTGACACCCCTTGGTCAACACTACTGCTAAGCTATTTTAAAGGTGCAAGAGATTGAGGTTGGTATAAAAAAGTTGGGTGTTGGAAAAACAAAAGATTTAGTTGAACTCCAAGCAGAATATCTAAAGTGAGGTTCAAAAACTCTTGCACCTCACATCATGAAAATTTTCAACCACATTATTCAGCGGGGATTCCCTACAGATTGAACTATGAGCCTAGCAATACCACTTTTCAAGAGTGGTGATGTCAATAATCCCTCCAACTATAGGACCATAATTATAAACCCCTGGTTCGCAAAGTTATTCGAAAGTATGCTAGAAAATAAAATCAGCAAGTGGGCGGAAGAAGGAGATAAGCATGCTAAAGGGCAAGCATGTTTCATACCTAAACACTCCATGATTGATCATGGTATAACTTTAAGGCACATCATTGAAAAAGTGTGGGAGAAAAAAGAGGAAGCTTTTTGTTGCTTTATCGATTTAAAAAAATCTTTTGACACAGTCCCCGGAGATAAGCTTTGGCATAGAATGGAGGAACTTAGGGTTCCTATGTATCTTAGAGTAGTTGTTCATAGGCTATATGAGGAGGTTAAATTCAAAATCAGAACGTCAACTGTTTTCTCCAAAAGTATTAGGAGCGATATTGGGGTCAAGCAAGGGTGCCCATTGTCCCCTACCCTTTTTGGTTTATATATAGAAAAACTTGAAGAGCGGTTAAACTTATAGGATGATGATGGTGCTCTTTTGGGTGATTTTGTGATAAGGCTTATTTTGTATGTAGATTGTTAACATTAGAAGTCACTCTTGGATTGCGGCAGGAGCAGAGCCCAACGCCCATCAGTTTATTTCACGAATAAATTTATTGGGTGATCAAATGGGTAGAGACCCAGGAAGGTGTCACTCTAACTCAGGGACCAGGCCTCATATGTAAAGAACAAAGGAGGTCTTGATCTAACTTCCGTCAGTGAGTTGATTGTAAAATGAGAAGGGGGAAGACTTGGTGAGATGAGTGAGCAAGACTGCTTTGGGCATCAGGCCCTTCAGTAGCTTGGGGAAGAAAAACTCAGAATACAAGATCCTCTTGGTTTAGAGCTTCGGGGAACTGAAGGGGTGACTTGACTGGATCCTCCAATTCCAAGTCATTCATCATTGAGAAAATACAAGGACTGATTAGAAACAATGTAACTATTACAGTGATCCAACATACATCATCCTATAACAGCGCAACTCGACTGGGTCCTCCAATTCCGAGTTGTTCTAACACAGTGTAAACAAAGAGATGGAAAGAAGCTGACATTCATAAGGAAAGATGTCTCAAGTGCCAATACATAACCAGAGCAACCAGTGCCTCGTTAAAACTTTACAATCGGGAGCCTAGCTCAACCGTCGATACCTTCAAAAATACAAAACTGAGTACATATACTCAAAAAAATTCATCCAACAGAGGCGTGCTCAGACCTCCAAGGCATGGCGTCCCTTCAGTCAAATTCTGACATAAATCCTTCGTCAGACACCATCTTAACTGTGCATGGCTCTTGCAAGGGGGTAGCTGAGCCATTAAGTGACGAGCTATTGTGTGCAGGTTATTTGGTCGAATGAGAACATCAGATCAGCCTGGGCCCTTCAGATCAACCTGCACATCAGACGGTCTTGGACAGGCTGCTTGCGAGAACCTCCATGCCTCACATTCATGGATAGAACTGAAGTTTCAGCTACCAACATTCTTTTCATTAATCGCTCCCTTATATTGCGAGTGACCGAAACTTCGAGCACAAGAAATGACCATGCACATGCTTTCTGAGCTTGAGAGGCTAGCTTTCCCTTGTGGTACCCCATGGTCATGACCTAGAGTCTTTTTCTAAGGTGCTTCAATCCCCCTCCTTTCAGGAAATTCCCTCATTCTAGCATTCAGGACCCTTGGTGACTAAAACCCATACGACCTTGTGCTGTGACCATGGGCCTGTGCCTAAGGATTTTTCACATTTTGCATATCGCGAATGGGAGGGGGGAGACCCCTGCATTCCAAAATCACGATGTCTGAAGTTGCGACACTGGATGCCTTTGGCACTTCGTGTTTTGGGGATCCCAGCTGCAGAGAAAAAGTGTTTCAAATTCACGATGGGCAAAGCTGCGACAGAGCCTGATCGCGTGCCATGTGCTCCTCCGGGATGGACGGCCTAGATCATTTCAGTGAGATTGTGGGCCCCGGTCCTGGACGCCTTCGTCACTTTGCATCTCGCGGTGTGGAGAAGGCTGGTCCTCGTTCTTCAAAGTCACGATGCATGAAAAGGAAATAGAGCCTAATCGTGCACCACATGTCCCTCTCTGATCTGACGGCTCTGAACACTTGGTAATATTGTGGGCCCAAAACAATTCTCATGTTTCACAATATTGCACAACCAAAGGATATGGTCCACCCTCCGAACTCACAAAACCTGAGTTTAAGAAGTAATCCCACACTTAAACTGATTGTGATCAAGGGCCCTCGTAACTTCGCGAGTGCCCCACAGAGAATTCCGACCGTTCACTTCTCCGAAAACCTCTATGCTATACTTGGCGTGATTTGGTCGACTGCAATTACCCTCCATCCGTTGCTCTGCTTTGTCAATGAATCCTTGCCGTAAAAAAAAAATTGCTTGCTCGCTTGATTTTAAGCCTGAAAAGAGATTTTTCTGTGCTACACTTGGGCGCTTCTTGTGCAGCCTGCAGACTTGGATACTCTTATGCCTGAGACAAGAATTGTTGCTAACATATAGGCTGCATGGGGGATAGAGTCATCCCTGTGGTTCTCTAAGGAATCTTTTGCAGTTTGTTAGCATCATAAGTCACTCTTGGACTGCAACAGGAGCAGAGCTCGATGCCCATCAGTTTATGTCACGATTTTTTTATAAAAGGGGTGATCGAATGGAAGTTAACTCAAAACAATATTGTTCTAACTCCGAAACTAGGCCAAGCATGCATGGGCAAGTGAGGTCTTAGTCAAACTTCAGACAGTGAGTTGTAGTAAGGGTGAATAGGGGGAAGACTTGTATAAGAGAAATACAAAGGTCTGTCGTAAACATCAGGTTTCTAACAGGCTGTAGGAGAAAACATCTAAACACAAGATCTTCTTACATTCAAACACAGAAAATCGGAGAATACAATAATGCAACAATAAATCCTTTATCGTAACATAATTGCAATAATTCATGTG
>JZKD02S2355766.1:72643-86264 GCA_000966675.3 Picea glauca | reverse complement strand
ATTGCAATAATTCATGTGAATCAGTCAATCATGAACTCCCTCGGTATGAGATGAAAACTAGATGGGGTAAGAAAACTGTCTGTCATTAAACAAGAAATCTTACATACAAATGCATAACTAGAGAACTAGAGTGTCTGTTAAAACATTACAATCGGGAGCTTATCTCTACCATCAATCCTTCGAAAAATATCAAAACTAAGTATATATACTCCTAAACATTTTCCCAACAGAGGCCTCCTAGACTTTCGGGATGAGGCATCTCTTCAATCAAATCTGGCCTGCACTCTTCTGTCATACGCCACCTTAATTCTACATGGATCATGTCAGGGGGTAGTTGAGCCCTTAAATGATGAATTAGCATGTGCAGGCTTCCCTGGTGAGTCGAGGATGCGGCATGGCTTCTGTGGAAAGAACCAGTACAGAGGACCATCTCGGGCAGACTTCCCGCTGGGACATCCACACCTTGCAATTAACGAGTGAGGTGAGGTTTCAACCACCCTCTTCCTTCTTCATTTACTCCGAGTAGGTATCAGGGTTGAGATCAAGTTGAACTGGCACCTAGAGAACACGGTGATCCCTTCTGCAGCTATACCCGGTGCTTCGGCCCTTTGTGCAGCTTTTTCTATCGCCTCCAAGCGACTATGGGCTGTGACCTTGTGCCTATGTTCAAAAGTGCTTTCGGCGTTTCGGGGTTTGTGGATAGGAAGGACCATATCCTTTCTCTTCAAAGTTGTGATGGGAAAAATACCGAGAGGGCGTAATGGGTGCCACGTGTCCCTCTTTGATCTGATGGTTCCGAACTAATTCCGTAATACTGTGGGCCCGGGTCCGGGACATCTTCGATGCTTCATGTCTAGGGGATATGAAAGAGCTGCTCCTTGCGCTTCGAAGTCATGATGGGCGAAAAGGCAAATAGCCTAATCACGCACCACATGTCCCTTCGGGATGAATGGCTGAGATCAATCTCGGCTCTTTGGGACCCATCTTGCCAAATGATAAACCTTAGCGCCCCTCCTCTAGGCCTGCTCCTTTGTGACTAGGCACCAAAACCATGGGCCCGACTCTGGGTACTTTCGGTGCTTTGGGGTTCGGGGTTTCGAGATGTGAGATGACGAGGAACCTTTACCCTTCAAACTCCCAAATGTTGATATGCCAACATGACTAGATCTTGCGCCATGCGTCACTGGATCGGACAATCCAGATTTTGTCTTGAAATATAAGTGCTTTCTCTGACACTATGTCTCGGGTAAATTGGTATCCCTAATATCCCAGTGATCATCGATCAACTTTATAGATGGGTCTCAACTGCTTGACAACAAAAATTCGCCCGTTCACTTGACTTGTAACTTGAAAAGAGATTCTTCCATGCTGCGCTAGGGTGCTTCTCGTGCAACCTGCAAACCTGGGTACTTTTGTGCCCAAGACAAAAATTGTTGCTAACATTAGGCTCCATGGGGGATAGAGTCATCCCTGTGATGCTCTAAGAACTCATTTGCAGCTTCAGTGCCTTGCTATTGGGCTATGGAGTCATTTACTAAGCCAAAAATAATAAAAAGGAAATGAACAAAGAACCAAAAGGACAATATTTACAAACAAAGGAGCCATCTAAGGCTCAAACAAAACATTTCTTCAGAAAATTCCCATTTACTGGGTTGTTGAAAACCTCTTAACCCTCCAAATCCTGCAACCTATACGTGTTATTTGAGAAAACCTCAGAGATTTTGAAAGGCCTGATCCATAGGGCATCAAACTTGCCGTGTTTGCCCTTATCTTGCATGGGTGCATCCCACTTAAGCACCAAATCCCAAATCTCAAACTCTTTCTTCTTGACTTTCTTGTCAAAAGCCAGTTTGACCTTCTGTTGATGGTCCTAAATTCTGTCCATTTCCTGCTCTCTGGCCTGCTAGACTTCCACTAGTTGATGAACTCTTCTGATCATGTCATCAGACTCTTCTTGATGATCCTGGAAGAACTTTGCTACAGGAATGGCTAGCTGAGAAGGGAAAACAACTTCTGCTCCATAAACTAATTGGAAAGGGGAGATGCCTATAGATCTCTTTGTGGTCACTCGATCGACCCATAGAGATAATTTCAACTTTGAATCCCAGGCCCTTTTGTTGTACTCCAATAGTCTTTTGATGATCCTTATTAGGATTTTGTTTGAGGACTCTGCTAAACCATTGCCTTGGGGATAGTATGGGGTGGAGTGAATCAGTTTGATCCCAAATTGCTCATAGAACTTGGCTAACAGCTCAGCCTTAAATGAGGCTATGTTATCAGTAACAATCTTTCTTGGGAAGCCGAATCTTGTGATGAGGTCTTCCAGGAATCCAATAATTACCTTGTGGGAAGCACTCCCGGTGGGGATAGCTTCGATCCACTTAGTAAAGAAATATGTAGTAGTCAGGATCCATCTGTGCTTTCGACTGGAAGTAGGGTGGATTTCTCCAATAAAATATAGGCCCCATTGCTGGAAAGGTCCCGAAACAACTACAGGCTTTAAAGGCAGAGACTTGAGCTGTTGCTTTCCTGAAAAACTTTGGCATGGGATGCAGGCTCTAACTTCTCTATAGACATCAGTGAACAAGGTGGGCCAGTAGTACCCAGCTCTAAGAATTTTGTGAGCTGTGGTCTTCCAAAAATGGTGCTCTCCACATAGGCTGCTGTGAAATTCAACCATGATCCTGTCGGCCTCTTGTGAATTCATGCATTTTAAAAGCACCCCCAGGGGGTCTTTCCAGTATAAAATTTGATCGACAAGGCAGTATCTGTCTGCTTTGAGCTTCAGAGCTCTTGCCTTGTTTCTTTGCAGGCCATCTGGAGGCTGCAACTCCTTCAGAAAATATATGACATCCTTATACCAAGGACATCAAGCCAACATGGGTTCTATTTGAGGGTCTACATCAGACATCTGATTATGCTGATTTTCTGAACATGCATTGATGAAATCTACCCCCAAGGCTTTGCAATTTTCTTCAGCCAATAGCTTGGCTAAGCCTTGACCTTTGATCAATTTGGTAGGCCTTATTTCCAAGTCAAATTCCAGGATCTTGGCTATCCACTTACTCCTCCTCCCATCTATGTTGGGTTGTACAAGGATGTCCTTCACAGAGGCCGAAGGAACGTATGCGGTTACCTTTGAGTGCAGGACATAGACTCTGAAAGATTTGAGAGCCTTTACTAAGGCATAGGCCTATTTCTCCATGATTTCATACCTGATCTTTGCATCTCTTAATGCCTTGTTGAAGAAGGCACTGGGTTGCTCTTGCCCTTCCACATTTTCTTGCAACAAGACCGTTGCTACTGTATCAAAAGAAGCAAAAGAGAAAATTAGGAAATCTTTGGAATAGCCAGGACTAATCAACATAGGTGCCTCAGTCAATGCCCTTTTTATTTGGACAAAAGATTCCCTGGGTTCAGCAGTCCATTTCACTTCATTTCCCTTCCTAAGCATGGCTGTGATGTGTTTCACCATCTCAACAAAATTTGAGACGAATCTCCTCAAAAAATTAATCTTTCCCAAAAAGGCCTGCACTTCCTTTTTAGATCTAGAAAGTGACAGGGTCTGAATTGCCTCTACCTTGCTAGGATCAATTCTCACTCCCTCTGTTGATACTATATGGCCTAATAGCTTCCCTTCCTTCATAGAAAACAAATACTTCTTGGGATTTAGGGAAAGGACAAACCTTCGACACTTCAAGAAAACTTTCCTCAGGTGACAACAATGCTCTTTATCTGACCTTGAGAAGACTGTGATGTCATCCAGATAGATTACCGCAAATTGATCTTTCTCCCTGATGAAGGCTATGCCCATGGCTCGCTGAAATGTTGCTCCTACATTCATCAACCCAAAAGGAATTTTGGCATACATGAATGTGCCCCAAGGAGTGGTGAAGGCCATTTTTTCTCTATCCCCAGGCATGACTGATATTTGATTATAACCAGAAAAACCGTCGATCATGGAAATCCTAGATGCACCGGTTACCCTCTGCAATATGTGTTCCATGTTGGGCAGGGGACAATTGTCTTTCTTTGAGCTCTTGTTCAGGTTTTTGAAATCGACACAAAGCCTGATTTCTCCACTTTTTTTCCTCACCGGGACCAAATTGGCCACCCAATTAGAATATCTCAAGGGGACAATGATTTGGGCATCTAACAATTTCTTCACTTCTCTCTCCATGATGGGTAACAACATGGGATTTATCTGTCTCATCTTCTGCCTGAATGGCCTAGATTCTTCATTCAGTGGGATCTTATGCTCAATGACAGATGTGTCATAAGTCTTGAGGTCTTCATAGGCCCACGTAAACACATCAACGAATTCCTTTAATAACTCAGTATATTCCGCCCTCTGTTCATTGGTTAGGCTTCTTGATAATTTGACAAACTTAGGCTCCTCCTGTGTGCCAATGTTGCATTTGGCTGTATCAACATCTTCATTTGAAACACTACCCTTTACTGCCACATCATTCCTATCGAAAAGTCTTTCTAAAGGGACTAGTCCCCTCAGAATGTGATTGCTAGGCAGCTGAATAATATGGTGATTAGCAATTTCATTTAAAAACACCTCAGGGTGAGGGTCACCTTCTGGGTCGGGATCCTGATCAATGTGCAACATAGAAAATTCATCAACAGATTGGAGAAATGTTTCGATTTCCAGATCATCTTCGAATACCTTCCAATGCTTGACATTGTCCGGTACAAAGGGCCTATATTTTATTTCAACATCATACTTGAACATAGGCGATAGACGAACTTTGAGAAAACTAGATGAGATAACTAAAGAATTGACTGAAGTATTCCCCCCCCTCGGAATGAAAGAAATGTTAAAAGCCAAGAAGAAATTATCAATCAGGTCCCATACCTCATTTTTGTAATTTCTGAGCCGGGGATTATTAGCACGATAAGCATTTCTGACTTGCTAGATAATCAACTCAGCATCTCCAAATATTGTTATCTCTTTAATTCCCATTTCTTTTTCATCCCTCATACCCAGAACAAGAGCTTCATACTCTGCCACATTGTTGGTGGTTTCAAATTCCAACTTGTATGACAGGGATATGGTCTCTTGAGAAGGTGACATGAAAACTACTCTGGTGCCAGCACCTTCGCTAGAAGAAGCTCCATCGAAAAACATCTTCCAAACAAAGATGGCTGGAGGGGGAACCAGATAATTAAGACTAGGCTGCTTTCTGACTTAGAAAGGGTCTTCAGGAGCATCATTGAGCTGCAATAAACTAGACCCCAAATTGGTGTCAAGTGCAAAAATGGGGTGATTGGTGGGGTTTGCTTCATCACTAACAATGTAGGCCAGATGAGCTTCCCTATATAACCTCCTTTGTTCCCCTCCGAAGACTGGAATGGTGGCATATGTGAGATCCATCTGTAATGTTCCTCCAAGATTTTTAATCCAAGATCTTGACAACAACATGCCAAACTTGGGGGGGACATCAGCTACCACAATATCCATGACCACACTCTTCATGGGCAGCTAAAACAAAGAAACCACCAGGTCTTTGATGACTCCCAGACACTACACTCTACTTGAATCGAAAGAGTACAAATCATGATAAGTCTTTGTCACTTCCAATCCCAATTCTTCCATTACTATTTTGGGCATAAGGTTATGGGAAGCCCCTGAATCCATGAGGCAGTTATGCAACACTTTATCATGTATGTTCAGGGATGTGTAGAAAGGAGGGGATGAATCATCTCTGTCTTCTACCATGGGCCCTAGGACAACTGTTGTCTTTTCATCTTGGAGATTTATTGAGTCCGTGGAAGGTTGGGGGGCTCAAATTGTAGCAGCTTGGAGAGGGACCTTTTAAAATCTTTGTTTTTAACTAGTTCAGATAGGGGTACAAGGATTCTAATATTTTGAATATCATGCTCAAAACTAAAGGAGGAGAGAGACTTAGGAGCTTCCCTTACCTTAGAGACAGGTTCCTTGGCTATTGACGAAGCATTCTGAGTTTTCTTTTCTTTAGTAGTGGTTGTTGCAGCTTTAGTAGGCCTTTCCGCTACGAGGGGCTGATCCTGGCTATCAAAATTCCCTTCTTTCTTTTTTGACCTGAGATTATATCTTTTAGGAGTGTTGCTGGATTTTTCCCCTCTACTCAACTCGTTGATTTGAGTGTTGATAAGGGATTCTTCATATGCAGATTGAGTCAAATGAGGAAACGGGGAAGTGTCTTCTATGTAGTGGATCTTAGGGTCGAGTTCATCCACCTCCTCCCCTTCCTCATGAGAAACTAGGTTGTTCTAGAGAGGGGTTTGAATCCTCTGATCATCCCTATCTCTTCTCCTTTGTTCCCTTGGGAAAGCCTATGGCACATTGTTATTAGGCTTCTTGAAACCTCTGCTATCTGTATTTTGGGGATTTCTATAGATGGAATTCCCTTCTAATTCCCACCTTTCCATCCTGGCAGAAAGTAATTTTATCATTCTAGCTGTCTTATCTGTGTGAAGGGGCAGAGGAGAGGAACTGGATGGGGAAGCTTCAAGCCTCTGCCTAGATATGTTTCTATTAGTAATGTTCCTGAGTCGGTCAACAACCAATATGTTAGATTCTACCTCCATGGCTGCATCCTGCATGTGGGCCAGAGTAGTGGCTCTTCTTTCCCTCAACAGGAGGCATAAATGGGATCAAAGGCGCTAGCATAAGTGATCTTTGCAGAGGCTTTGGAGGGTTTTATCTCAACAGGGATTTTATTGTACATTTTATTGAATCTGTTGGAGAAGTCAGAGACAGATTCTCCTTCTTTTCTCTTCAAAGACCCAAACTCTGTCATGTAATACATGAAGTCTTTTTTATCTCCCCATTGTCTCAAAAAGGCATTATCCAAAGCTTCAATCCCATCAATAGATCCGGGAGGCAGGGCCTTAAAGCATTTTATAGCCTCGCCTTGAAGACTATGGACAAAAATCCTCATCCATATGTCTGCATGCATGATAACATTATCATCTGTAAAACTATAAAAGGCTTCTAGGTGTTCTTCTGTAGTTATGTCCCCCTCACCTGTAAACTTGGGCAGCTGCTTGAGGTAACCATCTGCTGGGAGGGCATTGAGAGGCTGAGGTAACACAAGGGGAGCATACCTAGTGGCTATAATAGCCTCCATTCTAGTCATAGGGGGATTTTATCCTGCCATAGGGATATTAGGTGGAGGAGAACTCGGAGGAGAAGGAGCTCGAAAAGGGGATACTGAGGATGAGCTTCTAAGTAGAATGGGAAACAATAGGGGATCTAGGGAGAAGGCTATCGGGCTTAAGCCAGCAGATGCTTCTCTTTGTGCAGAAGTGGCCACAGTAACAAGAGGAGGAGTGGTAAAGCTAGGAGTGGGGAAATCTTCCGTGGTCCTGGGTCTACGCCAAGGTACAACGTCAGGGGAGAGGGGAGTGACAAGGATTTCTCCCTCCAATCCTAGACCAGGGGGGGAAAAATCAACAGGAACACTCCCGAAATTTAGGAAACGGGAAGCTTCAGAAAAAGGTCTGCTAAGAAACTGAGGAGGAGAAAATGGAGTTCCTATAGAAGGATATGGCGGATTACCTGGTTCAGTGGCGAAATCTTCTCCTTCAAAGGCCTTTCCTTTCCTGAGAACCACCTCCAGATCAGTTTTAGGTGTACCTAGAGGCAGCTGTGGATGGGACCACGTGTGTCTACCTCTGAAAGCCACAATTAACATGGCAGGTTCACCATGGTGGAGTCATCAAAATGGAGTCACCAGGTGCACATTAACAGTCTTCATAGGCTCTGATACCTGATGCACCTTCAGAATCAAAAGCTCAATGTCGTTCAATCTCGGGAAAAATTTTCAACTTCATCCCCGGCAACAATGCCATAAATGTTAGCGTCAGAAGTCACTCCTGGATTGCAGCAGAAGTAGAGCTCGATGTCCATCAGTTTATGTCACGATTTGTTTATAAAAGGAGTGATCGAATGGAAGTTAACTCAAAACAATATTGTTCTAACTCCGAAACTAGGCCAGGAATGCATGGGAAAGTGAGGTCTTAGTCAAACTTCAGACAGTGAGTTGTAGTAAGGGTGAATAGGGGGAAGACTTGTAGAAAAGGTCTATCGTAAACATCAGGTTTCTAACAGACTGTAGGAGAAAAAATCTAAACGCAAGATCTTCTTACATTCAAACATAGAAAACCAAAGAATACAATAATGCAACAATAAATCCTTTATCATAACATAATTGCAATAATTCATATGAATCAGTAAATCATGAACTCCCTCGGTATGAGATGAAAACTAGATGGGGTAAGAAAATTGTTTGTCATTAAACAAGAAATTTTACATACAGATGCATAACCAGAGAACTAGAGTGTCTGTTAAAACTTTACAACCGGGAGCTTCGCTCTACCATCGATCCTTCAAAAAATATCAAAACTAAGTATATATACTCCTAAACATTTGCCTAACAGAGGTCTACTAGAATTTTGGGATGAGGTGTCTCTTCAATCAAATCTGGCCTGCACTCCTTTTTCATACGCCACCTTAATTCTGCATGGATCATGCCAGGGGGTAGCTAAGCCCATAAATGCTAAAATAGCGTGTGCAGGATTCTCTGGTGAGTCGAGGACTTGGCATGGCTTGTGTGGAAATAACCAGTACAGAGGACCATCTCGGGCAGACTTCTCGCTGGGACATCCACACCTTGCAATTAACGAGTGAGGTGAGGTTTCAACCACCCTCTCTCTTCTTCATTTACTCTGAGTAGGTATCAGGGTTGAGATCAAGTTGAACTGGCACCTAGAGAACATAGTGATCCCTTCTGCAGCTATACTCAGTGCTTCGTCCCTTTGTGCAGCTTTTTCTATCACCTCCAAGCAACTACGGGCTGTGACCTTGTGCCTATCTTCAAAGGTGATTTCAGCATTTCGGGTTTCATGGATAGGAAGGAGCATATCCTTTCTCTTCAAAGTTCTGATGGGAAAAATGCTGAGAGGGCCTAATGGGTGCCACATGCCCCTCTCTGATCTGATAGTCCCAAACTAATTTGGTAATACTATGGGCCCGGGTCTGGGATGTCTTCGACGCTTCGTGTCTCAGGGATATGAAAGGGATGCTCCTTGCGCTTCAAAGTCGCGATGGGAGAAAATGAAAAGAGCCTAATCATGCACCACATGTCCCTCCAGGATGAATGGCTAAGATTGCTCTCGGGTCTTCAAGACCCGTCTTGCCAAATGATAAACCTTAGCGCCCCTCCTCTAGGCCTACTCCTTTGTGACCAGGCGCCAAAACCATGGGCCTGACTCTGGGTGCTTTCGGTGCTTCAGGGTTCAGGGTTTTGAAATGTGAGATGGCGAGGAACCTTTACCCTTCGAACTCCCGAATGCCGATATGCCAACATGACTAGATATTGCACCATGCGTCACTGGATCAGACGATCCAGATTTTTTCTTGAAATATAGGTGCTTTATCTAACGCTATATCTCGGGTAACTTGGTAGCCCCGAGATCTCGGTGACCATCGATCAACTTTATAGATGGATCTCGACCGCTTGACAACAAAACTTCACTCGCTCGCTTGACTTGTAACCTGAAAAGAGGTTCTTCCGTGCTGCGCTTGGGCGCTTCTCGTGCAACCTACAAACCTGGGTACTTTTGTGCCCATGAAAAAAATTGTTGCTAACATAGTTTCAATGCCTTGCTGTTGGGATATGGAGTCATTTACTAAGCCGAAAAATAAAAATAAACAAAGAACCAGAAGGACAATATTTACAAACAAAGAGCCGTCTAAGGCACAAACAAAACATTTCTTTAGAAAATGCCCATTTACTGGGTTGTTGGAAACCTCTTAATCCTTCAAATCTTGCAAACTATAGGTATTATTCGAAAATTCTTCAGAGATTTTGAAGGGTCCGACCCATAGGGATTCAAATTTTCCATGTTTTCCCTTGTCTTGTTTAGGAGCATCCCATTTTAGCACCGGGTCTCCTATCTGAAACTCTTCCTTCTTGGCCTTTTTTTCAAAAGCTTGCTTGATCTTCTACTGATGGTCCTTAATTCTGTTCATTACCGACTCTCTAGCCCGCTAAACCTCTACCAGTTGATGAATTCTTCTGATCATATCATCAGGCTCTTCTTGATAATCCTGGAAGAACTTTGCTACAAGAATGGCTAGCTAAGAAGGGAAAATAGCTTCTGCTCCATAAACCAATTGAAAAGGGGAGATGCCTATAGATCTCTTTGTGGTCACTCAATCATACCATAAAGCTAATTTCAATTTTGAATCCCAGGCCTTTTTGTTGTCCTCCAATATTATTTTGATGATCCTTATCAAGTTTTTGTTGGAGGACTCTGCTAAACCATTGCCTTGGTGATAGTATGTGGTGGAGAGAATTAGTTTGATCACAAATTGCTCACAAAACTTGGCGAAAGGATCAGCCTTAAAAGAGGTTGCGCTATCAGTGACAATCTTGCTTGGGTAGCCGAATCTTGTGATGAGTTCTTCCAGGAATTGAATGATTACCTTGTGCGAAGCATTCCTGGTGGGAATAGCTTCTATCCATTTAGTAAAGAAATCCATGGCAGTTAGGATCCATATGTGCTGCCCACTGGAAGTAGGGTGGATGTTTCCAATAAAATCTAGGCCCCATTGCTGGAAGGGTCCTGAAACAACTATAGGCTTTAAAGGCATAGATTTAAGCTATTGCTTTCATGAAAATCTTTGGCCTTTGATGCAGGCTCTGACCTTTCTACAGACGTCAGTGAATAAGGTGGGCCAGTAATACCCATCCCTGAGGATTTTGTAGGATGTGGTCTTCTAGAAATCATGCCATCCACATAGGCTACTGTGAAATTCAACAATGATCCTGTCAGCCTCTTGTGGATTCATACATTTCAAAATCACCCCCAAGGGGTTTTTCCAATATAAAACTTGATCGACAAGGCAGTATTTGACTGCTTTGAGCTTCAGAGCTCTCGCCTTGTTTCTTTGTAGGCCATCTGGAGACTGCAACTCTTGCAAAAAATATATGACATCCTTATACCAAGGACATCGAGCCAACGAGGGCTCTGCTTGAGGGTATACATTGGATAGCTGATCCTGCTAATTTTCTGAGCATTCATTGATGAAACCTACCCCCAAAGATTTGCAATTTGCTTCAGCCAATAGCTTGGCTAAACCTTGACCTTTGATTAATTTGGTAGGCCTTATTTCCAATTCAAACTCAAGGATCTTAGCTATCCATTCACTCCTCCTCCCATCTATATCAGGCTGAATAAGAATGTCCTTAATAGTGGTCGAGGGGACATAGGCAATGATCTTCGACTGCAGGACATAGGTTCTAAAGGATTTGAGAGCCTTTACCAGGGCATAAGCTTGCTTCTCCATAATGTCATACCTAACCTTAGCATCCCTTAGAGATCTGCTAAAATAGGCAATACGCTACTCTTGCCCGACATCGTTTGTCTGTAATAAAACAACAGCCACCGTCTCAGATGAGGCAAAGGAGAAAATAAAGAAATCCTTTGAGTAATCAGGACTGATAAGCACAGGACCTTCTGTCAAGGAATTCTTTATTTTCTCAAAGGAATTTCAAGATTTAGAGGTCCACCTTACTTCATTTTCCTTTCTCAACATGGCTGTTATAAGCTTTACCACCTTAGAAAAGTTAGGAACAAACCTCCTTAGAAAATTAATCTTACCAAGGAAAGATTGGACTTCTTTCCTGGATCTTGGGATTGCCAAGGCTTGGATTGCTTCAATTCTACTAGGATCAATTTTGACTCCTTCTGCTAATACTATGTGTCCTAGTAACCTTCCCTCCTTTATGGAGAACAAAGATTTTTTGGGATTCAATGAGAGGCCAAAACTCCTGCATTTTAGAAAAACTTTCCTGAGATGACAACAATGTTCTTTATCAGATTTGGAAAACACTGTTATGTCGTCTAGATAGATGACCACAAAATTATCCTTTTCCCCAATGAAATCTATGTCCATGGCTTGTTGAAACATTGCCTCTGCATTCATCAACCCAAAAGGCATTTTAGCATACATGAATGTGCCCCGTGGAGTGGTAAATGCCATCTTCTCCCTGTCCTCAGGAAGAACAAAGATTTGATTGTAGCCAGAGAAGCCATCAATCATGGAAATCCTGGATGCTCCTGTTACCCTCTGTAATATATGTTACATCTTTGGTAAGGGGTAATTGTCCTTCCATGAGCTCCTGTTCAGGTTTCTAAAATCTACACAGAGTCTGATTTATCCATCCTTCTTCCTTACAGGGACCAAGTTGGCCACCCACTCTGAATATCTCAATGGCACAATGATCTGGGCATGTAGCAGCTTCTTCACTTCTCTCTCCATGATAGGCAGTAACATAAGATTGATTTGTCTTAGCTTCTGCCTAATTGGCTTCACCTCCACCTTCAACGAGATTTTATGCTCAATGACAAAAGTGTCATAAGTTTTGAGATCTTCATAGGTCCAGGCGAAAACATTAGCAAACTCTCTCAATAGTTCAGTGTATTCAACCCTTTGTTCTTTTGTTATATTCTTTGACAATCTGACAAACTTGGGTTCATTCTTGGTGACAATGTTGCACTGTGTTGTACTAGCCTCATCTCTGAGATTTTCCCCTTTAATGCCACATCATTCCTATCAAAAATCCTTTCCAAAGGAACCAGTCCTCTTGGAATATGATTGCTGGGTAGCTGCACAATGTCAGGCTCTGCAATATTACTCAGAAAATTACCACCATCAGGATTTTCTTCAGAAACAGAGTCTTGTTCAATGCGCATCTCTGAAAATTATTCAACAGTCTCCAAGAACCTTTTGATCTCAAGATCATCCTCGAACACCTTCCAATGTTTGACATTGTCAGGTATGGAGGGCCTGTATTTTACTTCTACATCGTATCTGAATTTGGGTGACAAGGGCACTTTGAAATTGCTTGCTAATGTAGCCAAGGAATCTGCCACTATGTTTTTCTCTCTTGGGACGAAATAAATGTTAAATGCTGAGAAGAAACTGTTGATTAGGTCCCATACCTCATTTTTGTAATTTCTGAGTCGAGGATGCTTGGCCTGATAAGCATTTCTGATCTGCTGGACTACTAATTCTACATCTCCGAACACTGCTACCTATTGTGGGGTATTCTACCCTACGGACTAACAAGCTAGGGCTCTAAACTTGCACGTAGATCATGACCCTTAAGACATAAATTTTGACCTTCTACCCGAAACCTCAACACATTTTCTCATGCAAACCTGGGAAGAATCACCTAACCTTTTTATCGACGGTTGAAGTAGATCCTCCGTTGAGCCTTTATCCCCTTGCTGCTGCTGCTCCTTCCACAAAGCTTTCCTGCAATCAAGACAAGACTACACATGCATGCTATTGATCTACTAGGGGGTTAGAGATTAAACACAAATCAAATAACATAGATAAGACTCATGTATTCGGGACGGGAAAGTATCTTTTTCATTAATCTCAATATGAATCAACTTACAATGATTTCCGAGAGAGGCCACCGTTCCTCGATCCTGATTCTGGTGTCAGGCTGCTAAATTGTAGCTTTTAAGTGTCCTGAATCACTAAATTGTCAAACCAGGGCTAGTATACTTCGAGCTGATACACAGTATGTGCAGGCAAGCATCTAGTCTT
>JZKD02S2355766.1:45320-70327 GCA_000966675.3 Picea glauca | reverse complement strand
GAATGTTGGTGGGACGGGTACCTTGATAAGACTCTTTCAACGTCGCCACTCTCGAATATGATCCGAGATATGGTCCGCTGACGTCTGCTCGAAATTGGCTAGCAACTCTGTGCCGTCGTTGTATCTCACAGGCAACTGGAAATGGTTAAGGAAAGCCATAGCCAATTCGCCAAAAAAGGAATATCGTGAACGATCAAGCTCTATGTACCATTTCGCGGCACTCCCAATAAAAGTGCATTGAAACAATCGCAACTGGACGGAGTCATCTTTCAGTGAGTTAGATGAACACCATAAGTGGAAAGTGGTCACGTGATCACCTGGATCTTCATTAGGCTTATCTTCGAACTTTGGGATGTCCGAAGGCAACTTCGTCGGCATAGGAGGCCAACGCGGATCGTGACAAATAGGATCATTCAACAACCGTGTTAAATCCGGAAAGTGTAACGTTGCCAAGAAAGGGAGTTTGGGTTGCTGCTGATAGCTAGGATAAAAGGGTCCTGGGGTTTGACTGGCACCAGGTTGCCAGGAAAAGTTTGGTTGCTGGCCAGGGTTTTGGTAGAAACCGTTGCCTTGACCAGCGTAAGGGTTTTGCATTTGAGGAGACATCATTTGTTGATTCCCCATGAAGGACATAGGATGTTGGGAGTTCATCGTATTTGAGGGACTTTGGGAAGGATTCCCCCATGCCGATCCTGTGGGGAGAGGCATGGAGGCCTGTCCGGGGTTCCATTGGCTGTGGAAAGAATTACCCCAGAATGGCATCCCAGATGAAGGAACGGATCCTTGTTCTGAATTCCAAGGTCCTGGTATATGTGCCCCCAACGCAGGAATAGTACCCTATGCCGGTGTAGACTGTCCGAAAATAGGTGTGCCCCCTGATGGGAAAGCAGCGGATGTGAAGGTGTGATTACCAAACATCCCATTCCAAACGAATGGTGACAAACTTGCAGGAGGATTTTGCGCAGGTAGTCCTTGACTCCCGGCTCCAAGTGGACTTGTGTGTGCAGGCTGCCCGGTGGACTGCTGATGCAACCCGCTAAGCAAAGGGGACTAAGGAGGAATATGACCCCCAGCATAAGGAAAAGCATTGAAAGGGACAGGAATGCCCCCAAGTTGACCTTGCATGGGAGCGTTGGAGCTCCCTGCCCCCAGACCCAAAGTCTACGAAATGGAAGAAGTGAGTGCAGGAATCGTTCCTGAACTAGGCATACCATATGAAAACGGAGGGCCTGTCGCACTAGGTGTGTAAGGAGGTGTGGCCACCGCTATAGATGGCGTCAGACCACTGTGCGATGTAGTTGCGGCCGAGACCATGGTGGCTCGGACCATCGACAAAGGCAAGTTAGGAGAGGTGTCTCCTATGGTAACAACAGTGATAGGAATGGAAGAAGTCCCATTTGACGTGATTTGTTCCATAACTGGGTTAGGCGCTGATAGGCGTTCGTAAAATTGAATTAGCACAATAATGTCCGGCCCAAAATCAGCGTTTGAGGTTTCAACCAATCCAAGATTGGCGGTCAATTCCTCGGGGGGTTGTTCGGGATCGAAAGTCCCAGTTGCTTTGAAAGACCCAAGATGGTCAAGCTTCCGCCTCAGTGGTGGCGGGGGTGGCTCCAGAATAACCGGCGGCAGGCCCAGAAGCCTTCGTGACCGGCGGAGCTCTGAATCCTTCACTGTGTGAGAATATTCACGACACGCTAAGGTATTCTACACAAACAAACAGTAACACGCACTAAAAGAAAGCCCCTTGAAGATAAATCAAGCAAGCACTATATTAGTAGGAAGAACGGTTACAACAACCAACACTAGAGTACCTTACCGGTGCAAGTGCAACTCGAATATGGAAGCACCCTTCGGGTCTACTCTGCAAAGTGTTGGTCCGATGTCCATCCTAGGTACCGCGGTATACCCCCGCAGTCACCTGTGTAAGTCCCTAGAAAAGATAGGCAACTAGTTTTCCAGCACGTGAACAACTATCAGGCGGGTACAGTCGGCAGTCGGGAGACCACAATGAGTAGGGTATCAAGCCCGAAACCTGTCAAGGGTATCGAGAGCAAGTGTTCCGAAAGACGACTGAGGACCTTGAACAGATTCGATACCCATGAAGCTCCGTGGCAAATGCTAACGACGGAATCCCTTAACAGATCCTCTATATGTGTTCTCTGCAATGCTTGGTCCAGCTTTGGAGGGGTTATCTTTGCTGCCTTTCCTTACGCGACCTCGTGTTTAGCCCCTATGTTAGAGGGGGTCCTGAATAATTTTTTGTAACTGGACTTCTACACTCCCTAAAGACAGACTCCAATGTTTGGTTTGGGTGGCCTTGGAGAATTTACTCTCCAACCTATTCCAAGGCCCTATCCTGAGCTAATGTATGCACCCTACAAACAGAAAAGTCTACTTGATTTTATTTAGCGTTGCTTTTAATGGGATTTTTAAATCTCAAGGTGCGGAAGTGAAACTGATGGTGTGTAAAAAGACTCAAAGAAAAATGCACAAAAATGCTTGGAAACAAACTTTTTCTAAAATGCAAAACCAACAACTTTTCAATGAAAGACTTCTTTCTTTTTCAGATTTACTAAGATTTTATGCAGTAAATGAAGAGAAATTTCACTCAGATCTGCGAGCTACTTATACTATACATGCACTGAAAAAACTTATGCAAAAAGACTTCTTTCCTAGCTACTGATGCAACAACTCAATCCTCAAATCAAGAAGAAAGTGAAAGAATTTTTTTTTTATTTCATTGCAAAATAACGCAACAAGGAAAAATGATGACAAGAAAAAAACCAAGAGAATGAAAAGAAAAATCTGGCTTAAAGCGTAGATCACAGACAAAATCAGAGCACGAAAATGCAACAAAGCAATCTCAACAACACCGATTCTAACACTTTCCTAAAAACCATGAAACAAATATTTTTTCTCTTTTGTCTTTTCTATCAAAAATTAACTAACAACACAAGCTAAGGACAAGATACCCTAACCTGCTGACTGTGTCCCCCCAGACTCCAAACCCTGAAAGGAGCACTTCTCACCACAGGAGGGGATGACTGCCCCACCCAGACTGAAAAGCAACCAGATAGACCCACGACTGTCACTGAGACAGCACGCGGTTAACCGCGAGTTGAGCTAAAACAGCACGTGGGTACCCACGCTCAGAATCGAATCAGCCCGCGGATATGTATAAAATCTGAGAAAAAATCCAACACAGGCAGCCCAGACCTGAAAGAGGCCTCTAGTATTGACAACCAGGGTCTCTGAAAGTTTTCTGGGTGCTACTACTTCAACAGAAAAGGAAAATTTTTACAAAAGAAAATAAAGGCAAAGAACAACTAACACACTAAGGTGGACTAAAAGCAAGACAACAAACCAATAGAACCCAGACAGGATCCAGAAAGCCCCCTGAGAAGGTAAACTTCTGACATAGGAAGAGGGGACTGCCTCTTAAGCTTCCTGGACTCTACACGCTACTGAAACCACTACAGAACGCGGTCAACCGCGTGCTGTAGAAGGTTAGGGTGCAGGTCACCCACGGGCAGGGCTTCTGCAGGCCGCGGGTACCTCTGTGTTTCCTGAAAAGAAATGTCGAGCGTCAGTCAAGGAAAACTGGTATTGATAACCAGGTTCCCTGCTAGCTTTCGACTTAACAGAAAACAAAAATGACAAAGAAACAAAAACTTAATTCTTTAAACTACCAAAACCAAATCCGGGAACCTTAAGAGTAAAATTTCCCCAGTGGAGTCGCCAATTCTGTTGTGGGGTATTCTACCCTATGGACTAACAAGCTAGGGCTCTAAACTTGCACGCAGATCATGACCCTTAAGACATAACTTTTGACCTTCTACCCGAAACCTCAACCCCTTTTCTCATGCAAACATGGGAAGAATCACCTAACCTTTTTATCGACGGTTGAAGTAGATCCTCCATTGAGCCTTTATCCCCTTGCTGCTGCTGCTCCTTCCACAAAGCTTTCCTGCAATCAAGACAAGACTACACATGCATGCTATTGATCTACTAGGGGGTTAGAGATTAAACACAAATCAAATAACATAGATAAGACTCATGTATTCGGGATGGGAAAAGTATCTTTTTAATTAATCTCAATATGAATCAACTTATAATGATTTCCGAGAGTGGCCACCGTTCCTCGATCCTGATCCTGGGCTCCTCCTCTTCTTTTGTCCTCCAACTGCTGTTGCTTGAATTTCTCCTAAAGCTTGAGGCAAGGCTAAAGGGTTGGGACAAAATGAACTTGGCAATTTGGAAGAGTTTCTTTGCTATGATTTTTTCCTCCTTTGAATAGTACCCCTACCCCTCCTTTTATAGGCTAGAAGGAGCTAGGGTTTTAGGTGAACTCTCGGCCATGCATGGCTGGGATTTCTAGTTAACTGACAAAAATCTCTTCATCCCGGCGGAAACTTTCCTGATTTTTTGCTTTGTTAGGTAAACGCGGGTTGTAGTGGGTTAGCCCACAGTCACCCGCGTGCAGTATAAGGCCAGCAAGCGGTCAACCGTGCCCAGTGATAGGTTAGGGTGCGGGCCACTTGTTTTAAGAGGTTTTTGAGGAGTTTGTTTAGCATGGCTTTGGCAATGAAGGGCAATGAGTAGGCCTGATGCCAGGTAAGCAGGGATAGTGCAATTTAGGGTTACAACACTACCTCCTGAATTCCCATTCCCTTTGCATCTCTTAATTTTAGAACAAGAGCTTCATATTCTGCCACATTGTTGGTTGTTTCTGATTCTATCTTGTATGACAGAGATATGGTTTCCTGAGTAGGTGACACAAAAAATACTCCGACACCAGCGCCTTCCCTGGAAGAGGCTCCATCAAAAAACATTTTCCAGATGGAGGTGATGGGGGAAGAAAATTGATGAGAAGTGGTGGGCTGCTTTCTGAGTTTTAGAAAAGGCTCGAGAGCATTAGTGAGCTGTAGTAAACTGGAACCTAAATCAGTTTCAAGGGAAAATATAGGATGGTTGGTAGGATTGGCTTCATCACTGATTATATAGGCCAGCTGGGCTTCTCTATATAGTCTCCTATGTTCTCCTCCAAACACAGGAATAGTAGCATAGGTTAGGTCCATATTCAAAGTTCCCCCCAGTCTTTTTATCCAAGATCTTAATAACAACATACCAAACTTGGGGGGGGACATCAGCCACTACAATTTCCATAACCACACTTTTCATGGGCAATTGAAACAAGGTCACAACCAGGTCTTTGATGATTCCTAGGCATTGAACTTTCCTAGAGTCAAAGGAATATAGGTCATGATAGGATCTGGTGACTTCTAGTTCTAATTCTTCCATGACAGTTTTGGGCATAAGGTTGTGGGAAGCCCCTGAATCCATCAACCAATTGTGTAGTACCTTGTCATGTATGTTCAAGGATGTGTATAAGGGAGGGGATGAATCATTCCTGTCTTCTACCATAGGACCCAGAATGACCGTAGGCTTTTCATATTGAAAATTGATGGAGTCTGTGGGAAGGCATGAGGCTTCAGACTGTAATAGCTTGAAGAGGCATTTTTTGAACACTTCATGTTTGATCAGTTCAGAGAAGGGCACAGGGATTCTAATTTTCTGAATTTCATGCTCAAAGTTAAAATAAGATGTAAGCTTTTGGATTTCTCTTACTTCAGGAACATGACTCTAGACCATCAGAGAGAGGGGTTGGGCCTTCTTACCTTTGCTTCTATCTGCTACTTCATTAGCTGGTTTCTCTGTTCTAGTGAATTGCTTAGGAACGTTAGGTGCTCCTATATTTTTCTTAGATCTCAGGTTATACCTGCCTTGGTTGTTGCTAGCCTTGTCTCCCTTGCTAAGTTCATTTAGTTTAATGTCCATGAGAGATTCCTTGTATGTTGATTGAGTGAGATGAGGAAAAGGAGGAATTTCGCCAAAGCAGTGGATTTCAGGATCAAGACCGTTTGTTTCCCCTTCTTCCTCATTAGTCACAAAATTATTTTGAAGAGGGGCCTGAATTTTTTGTTCTTCTCTATCTCTTCCTCTCTGGTCTCTTTTCATAGTTAGGGGAGCAATATTATTTGGCCTCCTAAAGATTCCTTTGTTTTTGGCATTCTGAGGATTTCTGTATGCTTGCTTCCCCTCCACCTTCATTTTCTCCATCTCTGTAGACAGAGACTTCACTATCTTGGTCAGTTGATCCACTTGAGGGTGAGGCACAAAGGTGCTAGAAGTTGAGGCTTTGGATCTTCCCTTTCTCCTATCTGCATCAGTCTTATTCCTCAGTCTATCAACTGCCAATACATTATATTCCACCTCTATGGACGCATCTTGCATTTGAGCTAGGGAGGTAGCTCTTCTTTCTCTCAATAGAAGACATAAGTCAGGGTCGAATGCACTAGCATAAGAAATTTTTGCAGAGGCTTCTGTGGGATTTATCTCAGTAGGGATCTTATTATACATCTTATTGAATCTTTTGGAGAAGTCTGAGACAGACTATCCTTCCATTTTCTTCAAATACCCGAATTCTGTCATGTAATACATGAAGTCCTTCTTATCTCCCCACTGCCTCAGGAAAGCACTATCTAGAGCTTCAATCCCAACAATATATCCAGGGGCCAATCTCGTAAACCACTTCCTCACCTCGCCGTCCAGGCTCTGGATGAAGACTTTCATCCAGACATCTTCATTTTCAATGTTTAGGTTGTCTGCATAATTGTAGAAAGAAGCCAGGTGCTCTTCCACAGTTATGTCCTCTTCCCCAGTGAACTTGGGCATATATTTTAGGTAATATCCAGTAGGGAGAGGATTCACAGGTTGGGGTAGGATTAAGGGAGCATATCTGGCAGCTACTATGGCATCCATTCTATTTAGAGGGGGATTAGCACTAGCCATAGGAATAACAGGTGTGGGGGAACCAGGAGGAGATGAGGTTTGAAGCAGAAAGACAAGAGCTGAGCTTACAGAATGGGAGGGGAACTGCAATGAATCTGGAGAACAAGCTTGCATGCTTAAAGGCACAAAAGTTTCCCTTCCTTCAACAACAATAATAACAGGAGGAGGGGTAGTAAAACCCGTGGTAGGAGAATGTTCAGAGGCACTGGGTCTGAACCAGGGTACCACCTTGGGGGAGAGGGGAGTGACAAGAGTTTCTCCTACTAATTTGAGACCAGGAAGAGAAAATCCAGCAGGAACACTCCTGAAATTTAGACTACGAGAAACTCCAACAAAAGGTAATAAAACAGGACAAAATGAAGGGGTTGGAGTTTCTACAAAATCTTGAAAATCACCAGAAATACCTGTTTTAGCAGTAGAAGTACCGCCTTTAGAGAAATTTCCTTTTCTGATAATCTTCTCTGGGTTAGCTTCAGGTGGCGCTAATGGAAGCTGAGGAGTAGACCTTGTGTGTCTGCCTCTAGAAGCCACGACTCAAACAATGGAGTCGCTTGTGGGTTGGAACTAGTGGGGCCGCCTAGCGGAGTCACGTCAGTGGAGTCACCAGGTGCACAATAGCAATCTTGATAGTTCTGATATCTAATGTACCTTCAGAATCAGTTAATCATTGTCGTTCAATCCCAGGGAAGATATTAAACTTCATCCCTGACAATGGTGCCATAAATGTTAGCGTTAAAAGTCACTCCTAGATTGCAGCCAGAGCAGAGCCCAATGCCCATCAGTTTATGTCACGAATAAATTTAATGGGTGATCAAATGGGTAGAGACCTAGGAAGGTATCACTCTAACTCAGGGACCAAGCCTGGTATGTAAAGAACAAAGGAGGTCTTGATCTAACTTCCGTCAGTGAGCTGATTGTAAAATGAGCAGGGAGAAGACTTGGTGAGATGAGTGAGCAAGACTTCTTCGAGCATCAGGCCTTTCAAAAGCTTGGGGAAGAAAAACTCAGAATACAAGTGTTGAAGGAAAATCTCCTTGCGGACAGGTAGTTCTCCTCTTCAGAGCTAGACTCTTAACTCTTAAGACAAAAGATGCTTAACGTGGACATTGACTTCCTTTCAGATCTATACAAACTAATGCGTGAGGAGGAAGGAGAAAATAAGTACCTTTTATCGACGTTTGTCCCTGCATGCTCCGAGTTGAGCTCCAATTTTTCGCTCCTCGATGAGCCCTGTAGACAAACAATAATACGACCACTTCCTTCTCTATTGATATTAGCTTGAAATAGATCTATCTATCTAAGACAAGTTCATGTGAGATTAAACACAAACTAGAAAGAAACAGGCCAAGTATGTCATATTAATGAGAACAATGACATAAGTAACTTACAACAGTAGATGCGAATGCGACAGCTTCGTCAAGTCCCCTTTGTCTAACCCTTGCTCGAAAGATCCACGATCCAGATGATAGCAACTTTACTATTGACTTTCCTCCAGTTCACTGTGTGTTTCCTATGATATCATAGGTTTCATGCTTACAATTCTTCCTCCTTTCCATCATCATAGAGCCTGCTTATATAAGTTTAGAGAGGATTAACCTCTTGAGGTATATTGAGGGTAGGTTGAGGAATTCCCTCCTTAGATCAAGGATCTTATCCTAAGATCATGGTTGAACCAGGAATTCGAATGCAACTACCTTCCAAGATTGAAATATCCTCCCCTTATTCTCCTCAATAGATCAACAACTGCCCAGATTAGATAGTGCTCCCTCAAAAGGGGCATCAGGGTGCCATAGCACTCCCTAGTAGGCTCAAGGGGAGCGCCATCGCTTCAAATATTTGTAGCGCTCCTTCATAGGGGTAGTTTAGTGTTACAACGCTCCCTAACACCTTATAGGGGAGCACCAGCGCTCCTAAGGGTGAGATAGGGGAGCTCTCTCCCTTAAAACCTTAGTTTGAGAGATTCTTTCAGGTGGAAAGAGATACCTAACTTCAGTTAACCATCCCCCTTCCTCCAAATCAAGTGTTTGAGATATTCTAAGTGTCTCCTTGGCATCATCATCATGGCAGTAAGCTTTGCTTGACATTTGTGACACTTATGAGCAACATGCGACATTTGCGAGCAACATGCGACACTTGCAAAACTTATCAAAGCGAGTAATGTTGATGTGTAATAGATTTCCCCCCAAAGTATGAAGTTAGAAGATGAGAACTGATAACTGAAATAATTTGTAGACTTTCAAGCAAGGGTATAGACTCGGAGAACATGACAAAAACTGCACACAAACATCCAACAAATATTATGACATGTTTCAAATCCAAGGCATGCATACCTATGCTTGGGAGATCAAGACTTGCAAGATATGGCCACCATAAAATACACTGTGGATCCATAAATGTATTGATAAAAAGGTATAGCCACGTCAGGATACAATGTGGATCTATACTTTGATGACCTGAACTGATTGTAGTCACGAAGAATACACAGTGGATCTATGAGGTGATAAGACATAGCCATGACCAATACAAAGTGGATCTATGTAACAATGTATGTATCATTTGTTCAAGAGAAATTCCTTCACAACCTGGGAAAAGAACATATCAAAGTGATCACTCAATCTAGGGTCTTTTTATCGATCCTGATGTAGTACGAATCTAACCATGTGAATAGATGTCTTGCTGTCGAACATGGTAGAAACCACTTGATTACTGGTCAATGATGTAAACTGTTAACAAGCACGAGGGAAATCACCATTAATGTCAGTGATTCCCAAGGTACCCTAGTACATTCCAACGAATGTGAATGGATGAGATGAAGTCAAACATTTGTGGAATCATTCGATCATGGGTCAATGATGTAAACCCGCTGTTGAATGTGAGGAGGCCTGCCATTGAGGCATGCAGGTCCCAAAGTACTAACTGGTTTCTAAGTCTAGTTCCTGGATATTGTGTTGGAGTCGACAGGAGTAGACTCGTGGAAGGAGGGCCTTGATGTATCCCCCATCAATGACACAAAACAAAAACAAAGATGTAATTGGTAGATCAAATGAACATGGACTGCCATGGGTATTGAGACAAGATATTTGTGATGGCTGAATCTCGAGGAAGATACATCCCTTGAACATTGAGGCACAACAAAAGGAACATGACATGGGACAAAACTCGATGATGCAGTTGATGTTGTGACTTACGTCAGGTGACCCAAAGGAGTGAAAGGAACTCAAAGGATTAGCTCAGTGCAGAGGTTCAGCGGATTATGATGCGTGCAAAAAACAAAGTGTCGTGTTCAAGGGCGACTCTAAGAATTATTTGGTAATGTTCTCAAGAGACTGCTTGGCTTGCTTCTTTCAAATTCCCCCCCATCCAGATAGACGAGTACCTCTTTTTGATTTATCGAGCTCGAGGAGGGTAACACATGCTCGATATAAATCACCTTCAGTAAGTTCCTCTTCCTTTGTTTAACAAACTGGAAGAAGTAAGGGTTTGGTCCCGTATGGGCCTGTCGATGTTTGTTTTAGCGAGTCCAAAGATAGAAAAATCGAAGGTTTTTCATGATTATAGAGTCTGGAAAAACACTTAAAAGAGAACTCTCTCAGTTCCTTTTTCGTACAGTTAGTCTCACGAGGCCGAAAAAGAGATAAACTACCACTCGAAAGACGCCCTTTCGAACCTTTTAACGAGCGTGAAAGGAAGCAAGATCACTCGACGATATTTTCATATTTAGAGAGTCTGAAAAGAGTTTAAAGATGACTCCAGGGGGTTCCTTTTTTGTGTGTCCATGCAGGTCCAAAAAAGAGATAAAAGTCTACCCAGTGCGTTCTCATGTTTTCGAGCTTAAAAATGAACTAAGACTATGCTCGTGGATGTGATAAGGTAAACAAATGATCAGAACTGCTTGGAAACCTGTGATGTCAAAACTGCAATCCAGAGGTTTAGTGAAGCCATTATATTGTCATAGAAACGCATAAATAACCATACCTTATAAAAAATGGAAATTTATAAATAGTAATACAAGAAAAATCTTAATTTACCATTTCATTTTGCATAAGGATTTGTAGCAGTGGAGATTCTCATTTTGGAGGTGGATCTTGTTTCGCTTGATACCGGAGCTACGGTTGGCCGTTTCTCTTACCGTTTGGACTAGGTAGATCTTCATCTATCCTTCTTTCAATTATATGGTTTAATATTCATTTTCATAGCAGTATTCAATTTAAAAAATGAAGCCCTAGGCCGCTCCTAAGAAGATCAAATCGGCCTCTATTAAAAACGATGGGAAAAATACATTCTTTTGCAAAAACGTGTTTAGAAGGTGATAGAAAAGATGCCAATGCCTTGACACTTGGGTGGATGGGTCGTTTTTGTCAAAGAATCCATAAAAATAACTTAAAAACATGCCCACGCAGCCATTATGAAAATTAGTTTTATTTAAAAACGTTTTGTTGCTGTGTGATGATTGTTGAGTGATAAAAAGAGTGTGTGGTCTTTTTCGAATAGTGTGGGCATTAGATTTCATGTTTTTAAATTGCTTAAGAAATTTTCGAAATTGCTGAAAAATTGAAATAATGAAGTTCTTTGTTTTTTTTTTTTTTTTTTTGGTGTATTTATTTTTTTTTGTACGTAGAAGAGTTTTTAATGGATGTATTGTTTTCAACATGCAGACAAGGGAGCAGTGTACCTGGCTAAGATACCGATACCAGGATGTCGTGGGGGTGCTCTGGTTGCAGCAGATCCGGGGGTACCAGTGATAGGTCTTTGGGAGGTTGAAAGAAACCTTCAAGGCCTCACGATGGGCATTCCTCCTTTACGGAGGGGAGAAGTGCCTTTACATCTGTAGAGGCACACTGTGGGAATGCCAGAGAATGTTAATTCTCTACTAAGGCATGTAGTGCGTGCAGTGATATGTTACTCTCAGCACAATGCAGTGCGGGGAGATTATAGTCTCTCTGGTGATTGTATATTTTGCATGACTTGTCAAACGATGTTGTATGGGTGTAAAGACCCAACATTTTGCTCTTCTAAATACTTTTTGATGTAATCAAAACATTTTCAGTCACGCTATGTATATATATACAGTTCTGAGTTTTTACAGTGCCAAACGATTTGTATATGATGATGCCTTTAATGTGATGTGTTTTAATTTACATATGATGTACAATTTGTTTTCCTTTATGAAATCTTATCTATGGGTGAGATACCGATCCATGATGTAATTAACTAACGAATCTGAAACATTGTTGAGTTCTCATGGAATATGTCTATATTCGATGTAATCAAACATTTGTTCAAGACGACGAACTTGTAGGTGGAGACGTAGCAGGATAGGACTACGAATAGCATATATACAACTGAGTTGATAGACCATGAGTTGGGAGTCTAGGTTAACAATGATATGAGAGATACCTAGGGAGGAGGCTTGGGTCAAAAGTCCGATGACAACATGATATTCTGCCATGTTATTAGTCGTTGGTCCTAAGAAAATACCTCTTGAACTCACCACCTCGTCAAATTGGTAAATGAACCATGCTGTCGAAGGAATGTTTCGGGTGTGTCAACTAGCGCCATCCACAAACCCGACAAAGATAGGAAAGGAAGACGTCATCTGCACATGAAAACACAAGGCACAGTTATGAGTGGAAAAGGTAAAGACTTGAGCACGCGAAAGAAACAAACACACCAAACTAAACTACAATAATGTACAACGTACACATGCTAAGTGATCTAGGCATAGTACTTTTTAAGGTAAATCCTGTTCCGGGGATCCCCTAGGGAAATTCCATCATAATCGACTAAATCGTAGGCGCCTCTGTGTAGAACACGTTTCACAATGTAAGGGCCATGCCACAGAGGTTCTAACTTACTTGTCCCTAATTTGTCATGAGCCTAGTCATAGATGAGGACTAAGTCTCCTTCTGCAAAAGTTTGAGGATGGACGGATTTGTCGTATTGATTTTTTATCCATTTCTGATGTGCCTCGTTAACGAGAGTGACATCACAATGTGTTTCATCCAGTTTGGTCATATATAAGAAACATTAACAAGAGTGACATCACGATGTGTTTCATCTAGAACATTTTCTTTTCTAGGATCCTCCACCAACAGTAGACTAGGACTAGTACTTTGGATTAGGCTATGAGCATAACTCTCCAAAGTTTCCAAAACAAACAATAGCATCCTGAGCTAGGGAGAGTCAAATCCAATTGTCGTATAAGTCTGCCTGGGATCCCCCTCTCACATAGGGGTTACGCACGAGGTCGCACTCGAGAAAGCTACGAAGATTATCCCTTCGTGGTTTGATTGATTGTAGTGGTCAGATCGTATTATGGGGATCGCTTAAAGGTATGCCCACAATGTTGAGTGGAAGCCTTTCAAGTTGATTTTGGGCTAGATACCCTGCCCGTACATTCAGACTAGATTATCAACTGTACCCGCCCAGGGGCTGACTGCGAATTGGTAACCTTAGTGGCCATAATATTTAGGGTCTTACACAAGGTGATGGTGAAGGGAAGTCTCACTGTACCTGGAGCAGACATTGGTCAAACTCACTTGGGCTCCTTGGAGGGTAAATCCACAATTACTGCGTGGAAGCTTGCACTAGGGTGAAAGTCCGTTAAGAAGGTCTCCATTGTAACTATTCCACCATATCCCCGCCCCTTCTTGACTTGATCAAGTGACGTTGGATTTCATCACCAACTAGTATGGTCATCGAGAGAAGGTTTTTTTTGCTTGGTTGTGATTCCTAGATTCTATTAGCATATGTTGTTTCTTTTCAGTAGTTGGCCATAGATCTTTTCTACCGACTCTTTTTCGCCAACATCGACCCTCCACTCCATTCGCGGAGGCTATAGGGACTTCCTCTAGAAAATATAGAAGAGAATACCCCTTTACCCCCTCATTCTATGGAGGAATATCCTCAACAAAGAGAGGTTCATGACACTATAACCTCCCAAGAAGAAGTTCCCACCCCTTTAGAGAATTTTCGAATTGTTTCAGAGTCTCCGGAGGCTTTTCGCATTCCGGAGGGATACAAGTGACGTGTTCTCCAACTGAATTCAGTCGATGAATTTGTTGTCGTCAATCCTTCTGACATTCCGACTGGGCCTCATTCAAACCCTTTAGTTGATGACCCCTTTTGGACCGTAGACATTGTTCTAAGTCCACCGCGCATGGTGCGGGATCTTTATGGAACAGGAATAGGTGCCGACGCGCTTATCACCTACACCATACCTTTAAACCATTTTACCGGTACTACCATTTTTTTAGCCACACCATCTGTTGGTCTGAACACATTGTCGATTGGCCCAAGGTCCACTTTTTCTCTCCAGACGACCCATTCTACAATGGTCCCTCACATTCCAACCATTCCCCTTGGTAATGCGGTGGTTAGCCAAGCTATAATTGGCACACCGATAACACCTAGACCTTCATCATCACTCCCTTTTGGGTATAGAGCACTGAATTATCCTGCTACCACTACTACCCAAGTTATGCCGAGAAGTTCCATACCTATCCAACAACCTGGAGGGACCAGTCTTGGTGGTCTTAATCTGTTCAGCAGTATCGGTCAGTCATTTACGTCTGGTTCTCAAATTCTGGGAACTCTACCTCAAGCTGGGGGGAATCCTCCTACCGGAGGACAACTGCCATTTGGAGGGCACCCTCATGCTGGGGGGCAACCTCAATCCGGAGCTTACCATCAACCATATGGACAAAATGTGTCTACCACACCCAATCCGTGGAATATCACTTTTCCAGGAAACCCATAGTTCTCGGGGGGACACAATTCTCAAGCTCCACAACAACCTCTTCCCTCTCAAGGGACTCATCTATATCCTCCTTATGGAAAAATGCCAAATCCAGCTTATAATCCTCAAAACCCATCCAGTTATCCCCCGCTCGCACATGTTTCTCAAACTCCCTCAAATGCTGTGTACCCTGGTCAACACCAACCTTATACAAGAGGACTCACTGGTTACAATTATCCGTCTAACCCAGTGTATGGTCCTACTGGTGTTCCTATGCCACACCAGTATCACCCGCAGGTTAACTGACAACTACCTTTCCTAGCAACTCTGGACCTTCCAGACTTGTCTCGGTTAATGAATGATCCTATTTTTCATTCTCCAGTTTGGCCAACTATCCCCACTAAACTTCCTTCTGATATTCTAAAATTCGACGGAAAGTCTGGGGAAGACCCAAACAACCATGTGATGAATTTCCATTTGTGGTGTTCATTCAACTCCCTCATGGACGATTCTATATGTTTGCATCTTTTCCAATGAACGCTTACGGGCTCTACAACAAAGTGGTATATTGAACAACCACGTGCTTCTTTTCACGATTTCAACTCCCTCTCCATGTCCTTCCTCACACACTTCCAACTACCCATTCGATATGAGATGGGTACCGAATTATTGACCTCCCTTCGTCAGACAACCTCCGTACATATCTCTGATCATATTCATGAATGGAGACGACGACGGAGGCTAATCAAAGTGGTCATTCCCGACCAATTATTAGCGGAATGGTTCACCAAATCACTGTTACCCCAGATCGCTCGTGATGTTGCCATGGGTGGTGTAGTCACCGAGGAAGAGGCTATTGCTTGAGCTCATTACTTAGATTTGGTTTATTCACAATCTAGTACTCTGTATGAGTTGATACCAAATGCTACCCGTGCCACTAATGATCCATCCAAACCATCGTCTACCTCACACACATATGGAGTCATTGGCTCTATCAAAACCCAATCTCCTTCCCAGTTGACTAGAACAACCCAGCGGTCTGCTTCGACGTCTGCTCCCAGTTCGACTGCACCCTCTTCGACCCCCCCTCAAACTCAGGTCACTGAGGTGAATGCGGTCCAATCGACCCCTTCACAACAATCTGGGGGCAAGAAGAAAGCAAGAAATAAACCAAAGAAAAACAACAACAATGAACAACCAAAAAATCAATCCCAAACCTCTGCTGCCGGAAACAACCACAACGAAAACCGAAATTCCCATGTCTCATTTGTGGTGATGATAACTACACCCGAGACTATCCACATCGTGATGAAGTGGCCAAGATCTTTAAGGGAAATTCACAGCCTGCTGTACTTACCCAGCCTTTTCCACAGTAGCAATCTTTGGTTTCTCAAACCCTCACTCCAGGGGGCAGTTCCAACCAATCCCATGATGAGGCCTCGACAAGTGCCCACATTTACATGTTTAACGGGATTAACCTGACCACTCGCACTACAACATATGACACATCGATTAAACCTGATAAGATGAAGACTACTAACGGTTCCTTACCGGACCCATTACCATCTTTCGTTGGTCCTCCGTCTGCTAGCCCTCCGTCCAGACCACTTCAGATCGAGAAACCTTCACTTGACTCCATTTTATGCCCTCCTAAGAGAACTATTCATAAATCTACTTTTAATTCTAGTTCACGGGCTACCCAAAATTACAACATTGTTGAAGATTTGGCTCAAGCACCGTGTGCTATGTCTACTTTGGAAGTCCTAAAACACTGTCCCAGTCAACGTAGAACGCTCTTAGCTACCATCGGTGCTTTCGATCCTGAGTCATCTAATAACCTCACATTTAATCTCGATGATCATCAACCTTGGCTCTCCCACCAACTAGCTTTCCAGATCGATGTTGTTGTTCACAATCAACAAATCCACTGAACTATATTGGATGAGGGAGCCTCTACTTGTGTCATGTCTTTAGCTTGTTGGAAAGGCTTAAAATCACTTTCCCTTAACAAATCCCCCACAATGTTACGCGCTTTCGATGGGTGAGGTTTTCATCCTCATGGACTTTTACAATCCTTAGCCGTTCAGTTGGGCAGCAAAACTGTTACTGTTGATGTCGAGGTGGTCGACACCCCCCTCGATTACGACCTACTACTTGGAAGAAGTTGGTTCTACGCTATGACTGTTGTCGCTTCGTTGGTGTTTCGATGTGTACAATTCCCCCATCAAGGGAAAATTGTCACTATCGATCAACTAGATTTTTGTACACCCGACGCTCTTGCCCCTGTCACCAACAACATTCCTTTCTTGGGAGACCACCCAGTTATGTATGAAAGCATTGGTGTTGTCTTGTTAAAATATTCTAGCCTTATGGGTACCTTCCCTACACCACTTCCACCCACCACACATCATATTTCCACCGTCAATATGATTTCGACTATGCCTTATCAAACTTTGGAATCATATGACCCTTGGATTGTACCTAGTCCTATGGAATTCGATGTGCTAGGTGACACCATGCCACTTAGCACAACTGAAGCCGCATATGTAGCTATTCAATCTGCCTCTCCCTCTCTGGACAACCCACATTTATTGGCACCCAATGCCTACTCGATGCCCTCGTGGTTGGATTCCCTATCGTCTGCAATCGATTGCATTTCCCAGATTTTCCCTTCCGACGAATTGATAATGGAAATGCTTAGTATTGACGATGTACCTTGGGATGATAACCATCATCGATCCTCTTTTCTTCTACCTCTGGAAGAAATTCACCAATACATACACTTTGTCTTCCCCCCTGATGTTACCGATTATTCGCAATCTCCCATCCTCACACAAGATACCCTTTCTGAGGGGAATATGGGTAATATCTCTACTACGATCGTTATTGATATTTCGATCAAAGAAGGCATTGTGGAAAACATTAACCTTGGTGCTAATTGCACAATCGAAGAAGTGGTCTCTTACGCCGCTCTGTTTAAAGAATTCTGGGATGTCTTCGCTTGGAGCTACGAGGAAATGCCCGGGATCGACCCTTCGATTATCGTGCACGAAATCAAGACTTACCCTGGTGTGAAACTTGTTTGACAGAAACTCTGCCCGGTACACCCCAAGAAAATTGTAGCTATAAAGGCAGAAGTTGAGAAACTTTTAAAATCTGTCTTTATCTATCTTGTCTCTTTGACATAATGGGTCTCCAACCTTGTTCCAGTTGCCCAAAAATAGGGGACCATCTGTGTTTGTGTTGACTATTGGGATCTCAATAAAGCTTGTCCAAAGGACAACTACCCTACACCCTTCATTGACCAAATCATTGATAATTGCGCTGAGAGCATAATCTTCTCTTTCATGGATGGCTTCTCCGGGTATAACCAGATTGAAATTTTACCTGCTAATCAACATAAGATAGCCTTTATCTTCCCATGGGGAACTTTTGCCTATCAAAAGCTGCCTTTTGGTCTAAAAAATGATGGTGCTACTTTCCAGTGGGCCATGTCATACGCTTTCCACGATATCAAGCATATCGCAAAACCTTACCTCGATGACTTACCTTCCCACTCATCCAATCGATCCAATCACGTTGATCACTTACGGGCTATTTTTCTTCGATGTTGGTTCTACCATATCTGCTTGAACCCACATAAGTGTATTTTGTCTGTCGAATCCGGTCGACTCCTCGGTTTTGTAGTCTCTAAAGACGGGATCTGGGTGGATCCTTTAAAGATTAAGGCTATTCTAGCCTTACCTCCACCTGCTAATTTGACCCAACTCCAAAGTTTTCAAGGAAAATAAAACTTCCTTCGCCATTTCATTTGTAACTACACTGAGATAACTAAAGGATTCATGCGGTTACTATAGAAAAACACCCATTTCATCTGGGATGACATCGCTCAATGGTCATTTGATGCTCTCAAGCATGCCCTGACCCACGCACCTTTGTTGCACCCTCTAGAGTATACAAAGGACTACATCCTTAGCTGCCTCCACTTCCACTATTGCAATGGTGTTAGTTCAGGAGGACCCCAACGGTGAGGAACATGTGATCTATTACTTGAGCAAGAGTCTATCTGGACTCAAACTCCGATATTCACATGTAGAGAAACTGGCTCTGGCAGCCTTCATCGCTTTCCAGAGATTTCACCATTACATCTTACTATGCACCACCACGGTGATTACGGACTCAAAACCCATGTACCACGTCTTGACACGTCAAGTGCTTGGGGGCAAATACTCTAAATGGATTTTCATCCTTCAGGAATTCGATCTTGAATTTACGAAGTCCAAAGCTAAAAAATCCCTGATGTTTGCGGAGCTTATCTGCGATCTCCCCCATGATGATGAAGACATCGAACCTAGAGATTCTCTCCCTGATGAAACTCTTTTCCTCATAAACACATTTGATCCTTGGCACAGAGACATCCTCCTTTACCTCCAAACCCAACGCTTCTTGTGAAGAGCGTCGACGTATTTGCCACCATTCTCGTCATTATCTTATTGTCGATGACACCTTGTATCGTTGTGGTATTGATACTATCCTTCGACGATGTTTGATTCATGTAGAGGCTGAACGCGTTTTGAAAGACTGTCACCTTGGAGCCTGTGGTGGTCACCTTTCTGGGATGGCCACAACCCAAAAAATTCTACGTGCCGACTATTTTTGGCCCTTGATTTTCAAAGATTGTATTGAGGTAGTCAAAAAATGCCCACCCTGCCAAGTTTTTAACATGAAGGCATGCACCCACCCTACTACGCTACACCCCATTATCGCCATCGACCCCTTTGCCAAGTGTGGTATCGATTTCATGCAATGTAAGCCTACCTTAGCCGGGGGGCACAGTTATATAATTGTTGCCGTCGACTACTTTACAAAATGGGCTGAGGCTATGCCTACCTTTCTAAACGATGGTCGTACCACAACTCTTTTTATTTTTAACCATAACATAACTCGTTTTGGTGTACCACGCACAATTTTCACCGACCACGGTGTACACTTTAAGAACCAGATGATGAGTGAATTGCATGCCAAGCTAGGTTTTCGCCATGAAAACTCATCCCCATACTATCCCCAGTGGAGTTGCTAGTTTCTGTTGAAGGAAAATCTCCTTGCGGACAGGTAGATCTCCTCTTGAGAGATAGACTCTTAACTCTTAAGACAGAAGACGCTTAATGTGGACACTGACTTCCTTTCATATCTATACAAAATAATGCATGAGGAGGAAGGAGAAAAGAAGTACCTTTTACCGGCGTTTGTCCCAGCATGCTCCGAGTTCAGCTCCAATCTTTCGCTCCTCGATGAGCCCTGTAGACAAACAATAGTATGACCACTTTCTAGTCTATTGATATTAGCTTGAAATAGATCTATCTATCTAAGACAAGTTCATGTGAGATTAAACACAAACTAGAAAGAAACATCCCAAGCATGTCATATTAATGAGAACAATGACATAAGTAACTTACAACCATAGATGCGAATACAACAACTTCGTCAAGTCCCCTTTGTCTAACCCTTGCTCGAAAGATCCACGATCCGGACGATAGCAACTTTACTGATTACTTTCCTCCAGTTCATTGTGTGTTTCCTATGAGATCATAGGTTTCATGCTTACAATTCTTCCTCCTTTCCACCATCATAGAGCCTGCTTATATAGGTTTAGAGAGGCTTAAACTCTTGATGTATCTTTAGGGTAGGTTGAGGAATTCCCTCCTTAGATCAGGGATCTTCTCCTAAGATCATGGTTGAACCAGGAATTTGAATGCAACTACCTTCCAAGATTGAAAGATCCTCCCCTTATTCCCCTCAACAGATCAACAACTGCCTAGATTAGACAACGCTCCCTCAAAAGGGGCATCAGGGCGTTATAGCACTCCCTAGTAGGCTCAAGGGGAGCACCAGTGCTTCAAAGATTTGTAGCGCTCCTTCAGAGGAGTAGTTTAGTGTTATAACGCTCCCTAGCACCTTATAGGGGAGCGCCAACGCTCCTAAGGGTGAGATAGGGGAGCGCTCTCCCTTAAAACCTTAGTTTGAAAGCTTCTTTTAGGTGGCAAGAGATACCTGACTTTAGTTAACCATCCCCCTTCCTCCAAATCAAGTGTTTGAGATATTCTAAGTGTCTTCTTGGTGTCGTCATCATGGCAGTAAGCTTTGCTTGACATTTGCAAAAATACAAGGACTGATTAGAAACAATGCAACCATTATAGTGATCCAACATACATCATCCTATAACAGTGCAACTCGACTGGATCCTCCAATTCCGACTATTCTAACACAGTGTAAACAAAGAGATGGAAAGAAGTTGTCATTCATAAGGCAAGAAGTCTCAAGTGCCAATACATAACCAAAGAAACCAGTGCTTTGTTAAAACTTTACAATAGGGAGCCTAGCTCAACCATCGATACCTTAAAAAATACAAAAACTTAGTACATATACTTAGAAAAATTTGTCCAACAGAGGCGTGCTCGGACCTCCAAGGCATGGTATCCCTTCAGTCAAATTCGGACGAAAATCCTTCGTCAGACACCACCTTAATTGTACATGGTTCTTGCAGGGGGGTAGCTGAGCCATTAAGTGCCGAGCTATCGTGTGTAGGTTATTTGGTAGGACGAGAACATCAGATCGGCATGGGCCCTTCAGATCAACCTACACACTAGACGATCTTGGGCAGGCTGCTTGCCAGAACCTCCATGCCTAACATTCATGGCTAGAACTGAAGTTTCAGCTACCAACCTGCTTTTCATTAATCGCTCCCTTCTATGGCGAGTGATCGAAACTTTGAGCACAAGAAACGACCACGCGCACTCTTTCCGAGATCGAGAGGTTGGCTTCCCTTGTGGTACCCCATGGTCATGACCTGAAGTCTTTTTCTAAGGTGCTTCGATCCCCCTCTTTTCGGGAAATTTCCTCATTCTAGCATTCAGGACCCTTGGTGACTAAAACCCATACGACCTTGCGTTGTGACCCTGGGCCCACGCCCAAAGCGTTTTCTCATTTCACATATCGCGAATGGGAGGGGGGAGACCCCTGCATTCCAAAATCATGATGTCCGAAGCTACGACACTGGACGCCTTCGGCACTTCGCGTTTCGGGGATCCCAGCTGCAGAGAAAAAGTGTTTCAAATTCACGATGGGCGAAGCTGCGACAGAGCCTGATCGCGCGCCACGTGCTCCTTCGGGATGGACGGCTTGGATTATTTCGGCGAGATTGTGGGCCCAGGTCCTGTACGCCTTCGAAACTTCACATCTCGTGGTAGGAAGAAGGCTGGTCCTCGTTCTTCAAAGTCACGATGCATGAAAAGGAAATAGAGCCTAATCGCGCACCACGTGTCCCTCTCTGATTTGATGGCTCTGAACACTTGGTAATATTGTGGGCCCAAAACAATTCTTGTGTTTCATGATCTCGCGCAACCAAAGGATATGGTCCGCCCTCCGAACTCACGAAACCCGAGTTCAAGAAGTAATCCCACGCTTAAACTGATTGCGATCAACGACCCTCCTAACTTCGCGAGTGCCCCACAGAGAATTCCGACCGTTCACTTCTCCAAAAACCTTTGTGCTATACTTGGTGCGATTTGGTTGACTGCAATTACCCTCCGTCTATTGCTCTTCTCCGTCGATGAATCCTTGCTGTCGAAAACAAATTGCCCTCTCTCTTGATTTTAAGCCTGAAAAGAGATTTTTCTGCGCTACGCTTGGGCGCTTCTCGTGCAGCCTGCAGACCTGGACACTCTTATGCCTGAGATAAGAATTGTTGCTAACACAAATGACCTTATTTTGATTGCTAAATCTGCTCTTGGGTTGCAAGAACACTTAATTCCCCTTGAGCACTTTTGTAGAACATTGGGGATGCAAGTCAATACTAGCAAGACAAAAGTGGTATTTTTCTCTAGCGAATGAAAACATAATCAACATAAGTTCTACTTTGAAGTCAACACTATTGAAGAAGTGGCAGATTGCAAATATCTCGGAATTGACTTCAACAAAAATCTAAGTTGGGAAGGTTGCAAAAAGAAAAGAACTTTGAGAGGTTGGAAAGCATTCTATGCTTTCCAAAATAGGTGCAGAGAGACAGAGCTATGGGATTGGAAGACTACGCAAACTCTCTTTGGGCTTTTAGTGATCCCAGTGGTTCTCTATGGTTGTGAAGTGTGGGCCAATAGTGCATTTGACTTACAATGGAAGCAAATTGAGAAGATTAAAAAATGCTTGATTACAAACAAGTTTAAAATTAAAAGTTCAGTCCCTTGTGATATCATGTTGAGTGAAATGGGGGTTGCTCCTATTGAAGCAATTGCTATGGTGCGACTCATAAAATATCTAAAACAAATTGAGTCAATGGAAGACGGTCGTTAGCCTAAGGTTGTCTTCAATGACATATTGTACAAAAGAAAGAAGACGTGGATGCGGCAAAATATTAAATGGCTTAGTAAATGGGATATTCACTTGAACATGTGCCCTACGAACAGTAAAGTGATAAAGGCTTTTGTTATCGATAGGTTCCACAAACGAACTTGGGATAAAGGACTAGGGAGAAAGAAAGAGTATTATATTGAAGAGTTTAACCCCACTTACAATCATCATCAAAAAACGTACATAGGTGTCAATATATCTTGGACAGCCAAAATGCTTATTGCTCAATTAAGAACCAATTCCCATCAACTCTGTTGTGAAATGGAGCGTTGGAAAATACCAAAGGAAGCTTGAGAAGAAAGGGTGTGTATGTTTTGCACCTCCGGAAAAGTGGAAACAAAAAAACATTTCATTTTAGCGGAAAAGTGGAAACAAAAAAACATTTCATTTTAGAGTGTGAAGCCTTCAAAGACAGTAGGGACAACTATGCAAGTATCTTGACAACTAGCTCTTGAGATAATTTATTCAGCCATGAGACAATGGATAAATTGAGAGAGTTCATCATCAAGTTGAACAGGCAAAGGGCTGAAATGCAGAAATCAATGTGTGAGGTAGTTTGTCCCATTAGCTATTGTTAACCTGGTGGACGTTAAAATAATCTCCTCTTCTTCTATAACGCATACGATATGATATGGATTGATAACGATGCCAATTGATTACCAATACAGCATGCTCGTTTGAATTTTGAATTTAGTAAAAGGCGCTAAGGATCAATGCCCATTCAAATTCGCATTTTGAATTTGTAAACCCGTGGAGCACAACAATCCCAATTTCAGCGCTTTCTCCATCCCCAATTTCAGCGCCTTCTCCATCTCGCCCACATCATATGCCTTCTCCATCTTTGGATCTAATGCCTCCAGCAGCGTCCCCTCCACCAGATTAAAGTTTTGGGATGAAAAAGCTTGGTTTCAAATCCCACATGGAAGTTCTCACATTCAGGGCATCACCAACCCTGCCATCAGGCGTTTCACATCAATGGGCTCATCTACGAGGAGACCAGAGGCGTTCTAAGCATTTTCTTGAAGAATGTGATTAGAGATGCTGTAACATACACAAAGCAGGCCAGGAGAAAGACCATCACAGCCACGGATGTTGTCTACTCCCTCAAGGGGCAGGGCCGAACCTCTATGGTGTAGGAGGCTGAAGAGAGCGACTGGCTGCCACTCATTCATCTTTCTTATTGTCACTTATGCTGTAATTTTTATCAAACCATGGTTCATTCTCACATGCAAATGCTCCTTCACCCTGTTCGTTTGTTCATTCAATAGAGGGTCGGGGAAAACATTCATTCGTTTGGTTCATTCAAACATTCATTCACTTCGTTTATTGGATCATTCCAACGCTTGTTCACCCGATTTGGTCATTCCTTCAAAATATGGTTCGTTGGTTCATACAAACACTTGTTCATTTGCCTTCTCACACCTTGATTCTCCATGTCATTGGTGATTTCATACTCCCCTGCACTATCCTCCTTGTTTTTTGCAATTTCATTCTCTCCAGCGTTGTATTCTCCACACATGGAGCACCCTGCTTTGATTCTCCTCGACCTCACTGCACTGTTTCAACATGTTAATCGTGGTTGTCGATGGTTGCTTGATTGCATGACCACATATTGATTGATTTTCTCGTGTATCTTCTAATGACTTTCACAGATTTGGTGCATACCTCACTTTATATGACTCGTAGTATCAATGTTTATAGCGGAGCCATATGCCATACATGAATGTTATTTCATAAAACAAACATTGCCGATCTCAATATTAAGAAATGAAATGAAATGAAAGTATTTTTAACGTCCACGAGGCTAAAAATAGCCTATGGGACAGATTGCTTTTCCAAAAATAGCCTATGGGACAGATTGCTTTTCCATCTGGCTTTTGCATTCGGCCCTTTTCTTGTGAAGTTTTACAATAATCGCTCCCAGCTTCTCAACAAAATCTTCGCTGAATAGATTATCCCAGGAATTAGCTGCCAGAATACCTGCATAATTTTCCCTGCTGTCTTTGAGGGC
>JZKD02S2355766.1:22952-36628 GCA_000966675.3 Picea glauca | reverse complement strand
TCATTGTATCATTGATGTATTGATTGATAGCCCATGTTGTCATAGATGTAATTGATGTCAAAGATGTCAAGTGGTGTCATAGTGATGTATTGTCATGGATTGATGTATAGATGAGATGATGTAAAGGTTGGTCATTGTTGTCTTGTCATGGTTGATAGGAATAACCAAATCGATAAAATCCAAAGTGGTCCCCTTATGGTGAAATACCTCACAGGAAGGCACTCTTGGATAAAGTTCTCAAAGTGGTCCCCTTATGGTGAAATCCCTCATGGGACGATGCTTTGTGAATTCCAAATGGTTAGGTAGCCCAACAGTGTGGTTAGGGAACCCAAGTTTGATTAAGGAATAATGCAATGAATATTAATGAATTTGATGGAGAAACTATTCCATATGGATAATATATGTCATGTCATTTCCGGTGATATGTGGAACGTCACATAAATTCTCATGGATAGAGAGTTATGGCCATGTGAAGTTGGAGAACCCTCATGATTTATCTAGAAGCCTCTAGAAGGTCAAAGAAGTCAAATTATTCTAGAAGATCATAGAAGAAGTTGACCAATCAAAGTGGTTAGTCATGGGTTAAGTGATTGCAACAAGAAAACATTTAAAAATAAATTAGTTGCAACTAGAATTGGAGAGTTTACTATTTGTGGAGAGTTTGTAGCTTCCTCTAGAGTTTACTTCTAGAGGAAGCTACTTGGAGAGTATAAATAAGAGAGCAAGGGTCTCCCATTAGTATCCATTGAGAATATTGAATATCTACAAGTGACTGAGGTAACCAAAGGAGATATAAGGTGAATTTCAGAGGGAAGGTGAAGTAAAGAAGGCTGAAATTCAAGAGAGGATAAAGTTTTTTGATGATGCTTTCTAAGGTATGTTATTTACAGGTCATCTCACCATTTTCGCAATAACTATTTTTATAGAATGATTCAGACCTTGAAATATGGATCCTGTTGATAAAACATATCCAAGTAATTGTGATAAAAATTTCAATTTGTGGGTCATTTTATTTTGGGAGTTACACTCCGTGGAAAATAGGGTTTGTGACTAGTCCCGAAACTAGTCTAAAACATGTGTTTTGGGTAAAAGCGTCATAAATTATACATAACATATCCAAATTCAGTAAGACAAAATTTATTGGTTATAGTACAATCTTCATTAAATTGTACACTATTTTCAGATCCATATAACAAATATTTCATGTGGGGCATGCTCTACAAGTTCGCTCTCTAGAATAAGTCAAAATTCAACAAGGTATGCCATTTTTTCTATAACTGCTTTTCTAGGAGGTTCCAAGCACTAAAACCTGGAGGAATTGTAGAAAATACAATGAAGAACATTGTATAACATTTTCCAACCTTTATTCATTACAGGTACAAAGTAATGATTGTTGCAAGTAAGGGTTGTTGACTAATCCAAAATTAGTCATGTGAGACTAAAGTAAAGTTTGATGAAAATGCTAGTCTCTTGTTGTTAAAGTTAAGGAAGGTTTGCAGGTCTATGATCATATACACCAGGTCTATTATAGAGTTACAGATTGGATTTAGATGATGAGATTGATGAGACAGGTTGAGGTGACAGGTTGTTGTGACAGGTTATGCATAGTTGATGCACTTGTGTTGGTATAGACTATTGGTATAGTTTGACAGATTGATTTATGTCTACAAGCTGGGTATTGTACTTGAGGGTTGGATTCCTCACATCTCATTTGGTGTTGAGATACGCAGTTTGGGTCTTGCATTGAGAGTTGGTGCTCTATTTCAGTTGGTGTTGATAAAACCCAAGGATTGTAGTCTGTAATACAAAATAAACTTATACATAATCTGGTGTTCCTTGTGTTCTTTATTGTGATGGTTAATACCTCTTTATTATTAATGTATGTAATTGAGAAATATTTACATGCAAGCAACTAAGTATGAATGGAATTAATAAGTAATGATGTTGTGAATGGTGATTGCTAACTAAAGTTTTGAGAGAAGTGTAAAAATAACCCTCACACTGATTCACCCCCCCCCCTCCTCTCAGTGTAATCGATGTGTACAAAAATTGGTATCAGAGAAGGCCTTCACTATAAGCATTAACAAGCTTGGAGGAGATCCATGGACACACAAATGGATGATGAAGCTCCAATCTTTGATGAGAAAAATTATTCAACATGGAGAATAAAAATGAAAGGGTATTTGAAAGAAAAAGTAGTAGGTGTTTGGAAAGAAACTATTGGTGGATCATTTCCCTTGAAGAATAAGTCAAAGTTTGTAGATCAAAAGGAAGAAAAGAAGAATGATGCATTGGCTCTCAAGACCATTTTCAATGGACTCTCAATTTCTGTCAAAGAAAGCATGGAACAATGTACTTCCACCAAGGATCTATGGCTGAAGCTAGAGCAGACATATCAAGGAAAAAAGGAAGACATTGAAGATAATTCCATCAAGAACAATGGAGGTAAAGACTCTCCAAAATCCTCTGATTGCAATAATTCTAAGTGTGATGATGTTGAATGTTTCTCTACAAGTGAAGAAGAAAATTTAGAAGTAGTTTGTGTAGAATAAGATGTCAATTATCCTATAGATGAAGAGGAAGATTTGTTGAAGCTTAAAGATAAATTTTTATCCGAGTTAGATGACGTTATTAGTGAAATAGGACATTACTCAATTGCTTTTGAGTATCTTGAAAAATACACCAAGGAAGTCCTAGAAAAATACCCAACATATACCATGGCACTAAAGAAAATGCTTAAAGAACAAGAAGAAAGTAAAAAGACTCAATCAGAAGAAAAAGAAGAAGAGATCAAAAGACTAAAGAATGAAATAGAAGAAAATAAGAAGATAGATGATGATCTTAGAAAAATTCTTGAAGTTAATATCAATCTTAAGACTAAAATTGAAGAAACCAAAAGAATAGAGGAACTATTGAAGAATCAAGTAAATGAAAAGGAAGAGTCATGCCATAAGTTGGAAGCTGAAGTTGTTGATTCTATAAAGAAAGTAGAGAAGTCAAACACTCACATCAAGTTCATGAACAACTCAACAATCTTGGATGAGATCCTAGATAGCCAAATATCTCCAAATGATAAATTAGGTCTTGGATACAACAAGGAAGTACATCTTGAAGCCAACACTTCTAAGAAGCATGAGGTAAGTCGTTCATTCTCAAAAGGTGGAAGTAATGTTGCAAGTCAACCATCTACACAAACCAAGGAAACTTTCAAAAGAACAAAGCAAGGAAGACATCAAGAAGCCATATTTACACCTCAAAGCAAATTCAGAAGAGAGACACCTTCAATATGGACACCAAAGCAAAGGTATGAAAATGTTTTTCATGGTCACTGCTACTCATGTAATGAATATGGTCACAAAGATTTGGATTGCAGACACTATGCAAGGAAAGATAATGGAAGGTTTCATAACACCCTAAGGTGTTGGATATATAATCAAGTGGGACACATTGCTGCTCATTGTCACACCATGAGATGCTACAATTGTAGTGGCTTTGGCCACAAATCCCAGGATTGCTGGAACACAAGAAGACAATCCATGAGGAGTTCTTCATATAGCATGACAAGAAGAACACATGAAGCTAGGAAGGAAGAAGATTTTGAAAATATGGAAGCTCAGAGCTCAAGTTCTGAGAAGTTGGGACACCTTCAGAAGTAGATGAAGAAGACTAAACAACCAGAACAAAATGGAAGCCATGAGGCAAGCTCAAGCTTGATTTTTTCTGAAGCATACGCGGGCTCCTGTGGGAGAATTCACGTACATACGCGAGGTGACCTATAGAAAGGTCACATACATACATTAATTGTCTGTAGAACCGGCCACGTACTTGTGGTAAAATCCTTGGAAAATAAGGCTATGCAGATGAGTTGCAGCATGTTTGATGGTATAACTCTGTTTTGCAGGGTCTGACATGGTTTATTACAGGTTTTCATGATTATATGTTGGCATGTGTATTTGATGTATGTATGGTGATGACATATGTTTGAGTGTTGAAAGTCTATCTTGGATGCATGGTACTAACCATAGAGTGTGGATTGAGACATTTACTATTGAGGAACAATGTTGGTTATGTCAGTGATGATATGGCATGTTGTTTATGGGACAATTCATGTTGATGTGATGTTAGCTAGAGACATATCATTGATATATTGAGGGACACTCTTAGTACATGTTTAGAGGTACTATTGGCTGCTTAGTACTTGTTGTAGTGAATGATTTTTGAAGCAGATCTGTCATGGTACATGGCTGGTACATATGTGAGCTCCATTGATATATCTTATGMTGTATTGTTAGAGGCATATTTGTTGTATGTCTCGGTGCATGCATTTGGCATGTGGTTGAGCTACATATTGGGACATCTAGTTGATGAGTTGATGAGGTGGTTATGTTGTACATCATTGATGATTCATAGCTTGATATATAGTTGATGCATGATTGTTACATATTTGGTACACTATTAGAGGCACTTGCTAGCAGTATGATTGGCACATGGTTTATGGTTGATATGGAATACATGTATGGGAGCACATCTTGATTGTAGTTCATCTTGTTGAGGTTTGGTGCATGGTTGATGCACTTTTTTTGGTACATGATGTATGCGATGCTATAGTTGAGATACTTGTTATGATGCTTGGTTGATATATTGATGGTTGAGATACATGGTTGTGGCACTTGGTTCATGGTAGAGGCATATCATGAGTGATATGACACTTGTTTGAGGCACATGGTTGGCATGTTGGTAGAGGCATATGGTTGGTACACAGTTGGAACATGTTCTTGGAATATGGTTGATACACTCCATTTATGATATCTTATGGTATATTGCATGGTATTGATGTACATGGGTGTTGTGCATGGTTGGCACAAAGTATGGCACATGATGTACATGGTTGATTTTTTGTTTATGATTCTCTATTCATTGTTGACATATCTTTTGCTTCATGATGCATGGTATAGAAAAAGTTTGATGCATGGATAGGTCCAAGGATCATCATAGGAAGAGCATATCATTCTTGAGCAGTTGATCTATGTTCCAGTTGAGAAGTAACATTTGTAGCAGAAGAAGAGTGCAGTGGTATCATATTGTTCATCTTGCAGAGAAGATAGGGGGAGACATACCCACATGGGGATTCATTCTTCTTCCCATGATTTCAGGAGTAGAGATTCATTAGATGTAGGATATAGAGATAGATGCTTGGAGAGAGAACACACATGCATGTTTCCAAGGGGAACAATGGTCACAGGGGGAGCATGAGCGATATGTCTTAAAAATTACATCAGATTGATATCCATTGTTCAAAAGGGGAGATATTATTCAGAGGAAGCTCAAAGGAATCCAGACAAGGGGAGGATCCCCAAGGAGAGTTCAAGAAGGGGGAGCAGCCCCAAGGAGAGAACTATCATTTTCCATTGATGTCAAAGGGGAAGAGATAGTCACATTGATGTGATTGAGATGACTATTGATGAAGAGAAATTCCATGTCTACATGTTGCCATCAATGATTGGTGTTGGTAACTATTATATTCTGTCTAAGTTCATACTGAGTGACCCAAGGTTCATGTCTGTTCGGGTTTCCAACAAAGCCTCTAACACTATCGGCCCTCCTGGTAAACCAGAAGGCAACACAACACACATAATGTGCTACGCAGTCTCACCCGAGATAACTTTAATGGGTGGCTTTAATACTCATGTGTTTACAACCTAAGATTGAGTGCGAGATATAAGAACTGTATATTGAACCACTATTATAGCTTTTAGACACCAAGTACTGCCATTCATGATTATGCAGGAAATATAACAACTCATTCATTCAATATAGCAATTTTTACTTAAAAGAAATAAAGACACACATGCATTCAATCTCATAACACAGGTGTTACCGGGGTTCACCCCCTCCTAGGTTACATCCACAAAGATTTGTCTCTCATCTCTTTTATTATAGTCATTCTGGCACTACAACGCCGCGCGCTTACAACTCTTCCCAGTTGGGTAAGATCTATATGAGGCAGACTAGATCGCACCAGGCGCCTCAACCTGTGATCTAACCCATTAGATGTAGGATAGAGAGATAGATGCTTGGAGAGAGAACACACATGCATGTTTCCAAGGGGAACAATGGTCACAGGGGGAGCATGAGCGATATGTCTTAAAAATTACATCAGATTGATATCTATTGTTCAAAAGGGGAGATATTATTCAGAGGAAGCTCAAAGGAATCCAGACAAGGGGAAGATCCCCAAGGAGAGTTCAAGAAGGGGGAGCATCCCCAAGGAGAGAACTATCATTTTCCATTGATGTCAAAGGGGAAGAGATAGTCACATTGATGTGATTGAGATGACTATTGATGAAGAGAAATTCCATGTCTACATGTTGCCATCAATGATTGGTGTTGGTAACTATTATATTCTGTCTGAGTTCATACTGAGTGACCCAAGGTTCATGTCTGTTCAGGTTTCCAACAAAGCCTCTAACACTATCGTCCCTCCTGGTAAACCAGAAGGAAACACAACACATAGAATGTGCTACGCAGTCTCACCCGAGATAACTTTAATGGGTAGCTTTAATACTCATGTGTTTACAACCTAGGATTGAGTGCGAGATATAAGAACTGTATATTGAACCACTATTATAGCTTTTAGACACCAAGTATTGCCATTCATGATTATGCAGGAAATATAACAACTCATTCATTGAATATAGAAATTTTTACTTAAAAGAAATAAAGACGCACATGCATTCAATCTCATAACACAGGTGTTACCGTGGTTCACCCCCTCCTAGGCTACATCCACAAAGATTTGTCTCTCATCTCTTTTATTATAGTCATTCTGGCACTACAGCGCCACGCGCTTACAACTCTTCCCAGTTGGGTAAGATCTATATGAGGCGGACTAGATCGCACCAGGCGCCTCAACCTGGATCTAACCCTCAAGATCTTCCCTCCTTCGTCCTCTCTATGTCAACAACTTACCCAAAATAGGTCATACAACAATATATTACATATCTTAACACTCGTAGATAACTAGATAAACTCGATAATACTTTGGACAACCCCCCTATGATACCTCGATATCTATATTTGTATGTTTCTATCTCTTCAACCATTAAAATACGCTACAAAAACCCTAACCTTAACGTCGCTAGGTCTTCCCTACATGCACACATGCTTCTCTTCCTTCCAGCTGTCGCTTTCCTTGTGCGTGCCTTATTTCCCAAAAATTGTCTTTCTTTATGCTTTAGCCCGCTTCCAACAGGCCCCCAACACTAACATGTGGCTCATACCGAGCCACCTAACACAAATCTTCAATCTCCCTGGTGACTGCCTGGAACTTCTCTTTAATCTTTGCTTCCTGTGTGTTGGCAGCCAATTCAATTTTTTTCCTATAAGCTGCCTACACCTATGTCTTCCGAACTTCAAATTTTCGTCGCATTTTTCAAATAGACGATATTTTCATTTCTTGAGACACTTGCAAATTGGTCTTCATTAAGTTTTCACGACTGTAAGCGTGAAAACTTCTCCTTCTCAGGTCACATATCGATCGTTATTTTAACTGTCATCATCTTTTTATCGATATTTTCTATGGCACTTAACTTTGGTTTATCATCATGTGGCTGAAAGGACTTTTAAACTATGCCTTTTTGGACATTATTTTATTGATTGCATAACTTGATTTTAGATTGTGAGACATTGAGCATATAGATTTATATTTTTGTGAATTGCCTAGTCATTGAATTGCATAGGGGTTATGATTTATTTTTTGTTTTTATATGTATGATGTGATCCTTATGTTAATTTTTTATGGCTCTTGGCTTGTCAATTTTATGAAGTCGATTGGCGCAATGGTTTAAAACTTTTGATTTATGCAATGGCACATGTTTAACATTTAGTTTTGGTTTCACGTTAAATGTCAATGGGTTTTGAAAACTATGGTTGATTCAACGCGTTGGCATAACACTTACCATTGGATCCTTTGGCTGGCCAAACGATATGGTTTTGAACTATGTAATAATTGTTTGAATAGATGTGGAATTCGCCGGTTGTACTTTACCATAACTATTTTGCATGGCGGTGAATAACTCCACAACCCTCGCATGCGCACATTAATGCTTCCCCTTTGATCGTTCAATGCTGTTATGACCGAATGACTCTGCTCCTGTGCGTTGGTAAATTCAATCAAACCCTTACCATGTGCTCGCACCATGGCCCCTGTCATCCAAGCTGAACCTAATGGGAGCCAGGCTCTGTTGATGTTTGACAGTGCCCACAGTGACCTCGAGGACAATGGGTGGCTTCCATTTATACAAAAATTCGAGGGTTTTAACCTCTGCGTAGGCTGGCAATTTGCTTTGACCTTTGATGGCTGTCGAGCCAAGGTCGGGGATATTCAATTGGAAATTGATGAATAGTTTATCAGTCTTGCTACGGGTTTGCCTGTCACTGGACAATGATGGTCCAAGAATTGCAAAGTAGAGGAGGTCCCTTGGACACTACTCTTACAGTCTTGTAAAATCACATCCTGTGATAAAGGTTTGCCAATGACCATGCTTAAACAACGTTGGCATGATTTATTGATGATAATCAAACAGTTTATCACCTGCGAGGGTCGGTGCGGGTTTGTTTTCTTACACCACCTTTGTTTGCTTATGGTTTTTATGGGTTATCAGCTCAATATGCCCTATTATTTGCATAGAAGCCTGTTTAAAATGTCAAAGAAGTACAAAAGGAACCAGGCTGATAGTAGCCTCTTTCATTATGGGTTGGTTAAGCTTATTATTGTCTGTCATTTGGGTTTACATGGAGATTGTTGGAGCAATTTCATTGCTCGGAATGATTTTGAGGATTCAAACCCTCCACAGGTCGACAAACCAGTGGTGAGCGAGGTTAAGTCTGTACCCTCAGTACCCTACAACATCCTGCTACCTAAACCCTTGGCCGACTCACCTATCGACCTACCCCACTCTGTGACCAAAAACGTTGAGACTGTTAAGCCTATTGGTAAAAATCCTAAGGCGAAACCCACTGTAAATGCCAAAGGAAAAAAGAATGCACGTTTGATTTTGCGAATGGCAAGAAATAAGACAAAACCTCCTGTCAACCCAAACCCTATCGTGTTGAGTGAGGACTCTGATTCGAAAGTGGAGCGTTTCTTGGCTAGCGAATACCCCTATTCGCAAGGTTTGTGTGCCAAACCCTCATATGACTTTGTGTCAAACCTACCCCCCTGCCTACAGGATGACCCTAACTACCTAGGCATTAAGCTACCTTGTGAAGCCCCCGGTCATTTATCCAAACCCTCTCCTGCTCTATCCCAATCTACAGTGCCACCCTGTGATCAATGCAGCTCGTGGTTAGAGATATATTATCTGGATGTTCTTATTCTACAGTCAAGAATTCACTCTTTGGAGGACCAGATTGCAACCCTTACCAGTCAAAAGGATAAGCTGCAAGCCACTGATAAGAAACAAAGGACGACAGGCTCTATCTTGTTTAAAAATGTGGAATCAGCTACAACGGTCGTGAATTATAAGTTGGCATAATTCGAGCTACGACATCACACAGGTATGTTTGATATCAATCATTTTTTGTAAATAATTCAGGTTTATATAACGAATTCGATTTTGGTTTTAATAGCTCTGTTCACAACATTGATTTGCTCTGTCACATTGTATGCATTCCATACATAGTTATGCTTTGATTAAATGAAAGTTCGTTTTCCCAGTTTAAATTCGATTGGATTTTCATCGATTTGATTGATCTTGGTTTTGATTTGATTTGTTTGATTTAGCTAAAATGAATGCTCTGCTGTCAATTGAAGTCATTTGGCATCTACTCTAGACATAAGTGTTTCTCATATCCAATCTAGAACACAATCACATTTCGTTTTGATTTCACTATGATTCAACAATTTTGACATGGTTAATTGTTACGGTTTTATGTCCCATGTGACTTTCAACCAACAGAAATATAATTCAGATCATTTCCAATGTGACTCTGTACAAACACACCCAAATCGTGAATAGATTCAATTCATAACGACTATGTTAAAAACTCAGCCGGTTAATTCGCATTGGTTTATTGTTAGTTCGATCATGTTATCAGTGGGATTCATATTGCAATGAATATTCTGTTCAAATTTGATTTGTAAAACGAGATCGGATTCATGATTTATTTTTATAATTAAACTCTGTTATGATCCCTTTGAAGTTAATGATTTCGTTGAAACCAATCAAGATTGTTTGCCCAATTTGTGATTATCACTTCTGTCGATTCTATTTAGATTGCGATCACAATTAATCGATCCTGTCTGTTGACAGTGCAAGGGTCAGTGATCGAAATCTATCACAATTTTGGTTTGATGCTATTACGTATGATTTCGTTTTCACATAATCGAAACAACCTTTCCATCTCTGTATTCGATTAAACGATATGAATCTTTTGTTATATCATTATAGCCATAACGAGTAGAAAATGGTTGTGTTGGATTAGATCGTGTCACATTCGATATGATTTATTATCGTTTTCAATTGGATATGAAACATGCTTGTTACTATTTGACCCGATTTTATGGTAACAGTAAAACAGAGTATTCTTACCCCTGTTTTCGATTGAATCACTTTTGATTCTGTTTAATGTTGAATGATAAAATCATTTGAATTTTGAGTGATTCGTTTCAAATGATCATTGGAAGAAAATTGATTTTAATTCTTTTATAAGATTTGTTTTGATTCTAATCCTGATCCTGTATGTTATTTTAGACTAGCTACAGAATCAGATGAATCTGTAGCTAAGTCTGTAGGATTAGATTTTTATTGTTTTGCTAATAAAAATATCTTTCTAACTTGTTATTTTTGGTCTATTGCAGATGAATTCGAAATTGCAGCGGATTTGATGAGCAGTTAGAGGATATTTGAAATATTTTGATTTTATTTTAGTTTCCTAGTTTAGTCGATTTTGGGAATATCTTCCCAGATTATGTAAACAGTTTGATACTATCCACAGGGAAGTTTTACCCTGTGGAGAAACTTATAAATACTCATTATTTTTGTAATAATATTCATCCTCATTCATGGGAGAACAAGGATATGGAATTTTAATACAGACTGAAGCAAAATTTGGTGTTTTGTTACAGCTTTAGCTTCTCATGATATCAATATTTTGTTTCATGTTATGTATATCAATTTGTATTGGGTTAATGACTACTTTAGCTATCTTAATCTCTTGCAAATGATATAATTTAATCAATATAATCCATATCTGATTTCTTCCAAGTAATTAAAGACATAGCAATTGCTTGATGCAGTTTGTGAATGACAGATTTCTCTTCTTCATAAGTTGAATCATTAAGTATAAGTTTTTGCATAACAGGTTTCCCTTATTACAGAGATTTATAAATCATATAATTGTTATGATCTTTTATGTCTTGTTTGTCCTGTAAATAACTCAAAGAGCATTGCAGCCAATCATTTACGAGAAGCTTCTGGATCAACCGGTGCAAGTTTCCTTCCTCCGACTAGCTTGAAAGTCATCACACACAGGACAAATTGGGAGCATTTCCAGGTCAGTTTGTCAGTTTGTTGTTTAGAATATTTATTAGTAGTTTAGTTTAGATATAAGTTTAGTTAGATATATATGTGTGTTTAGTATATTAGATCGTTTAATTTCAGTAAGTTTGATTTCTTGTTCATAAAATCATAAAATCAAAAATATATCTCTCGCTGTCTTAGGGCAGAAAACAAATGAGTTTTACAGGGTTTATTCAAATCTGCAAGTTGGAGATATTGTATATTTGTGAATAAGTTGTAATTTAATTAGTAATTAGATAATCAATTATTAGAGTTAGCGTAATAGTAATTAGTAGTTTGTGTATAGAATAGTTAGAGTAGTTTATATTTAGTGTTAGTTTAATTTATTTAGTAGTTTGTTTTAATTAGATTAGTGTATTAGTTTGTTTTTAGTTAATTTGTTTTATTATTTTTAGTGTTAGTAATAGTTAGTTTTATTTATTGTTAGTTAGTTTAGTTAGTTTTATTTAGTTTTATTTTAGTTTGTTTTGTTTTAGTTAGATTAGTTAGTTTAGATTAGTTTTCTCTTTGGTTTTCTTAGAACCTTAGAAAGGCCAACAGAGCCGTTAAACCCGTCAGGGTGGTTCATTCCAAACGACTTGGGTTATTAGACAACCCCAGACCGGTTCCACTCTCTCAGTTGATGGACGGTCAATTTCGCCCATCAACACTGTGTCTACGCCTGCACAGTCTTCTCCTTGAGTGTGTCCACTATATGGACTGCAATTTCGTCACTGATCAATTCCACGCACTTTGCCTAAGTCTGTGATATATGTGTCTTGGCTTCCTCTGCCTGTGCTAGGAATTCTACTACCTGCTCTTGAAACAGTTCCATTTGAGCCTGACGCTCCTTCTTTTGTGTTTGCACAATGGTGAGTTCTGCCTGCAGTTTCTTCATGTCCTACATCCCTTTGATACGCTCCGTGATGGACATTTTCTTCTACATCTGCTTGAGGTCCTGGATAGCTGTGCTTATCATTCCTTCTTCCTTGTCCCACTTCTGGAATTTCTGATCCTCTTCTAACTTTGTCCAAAGTTGTGCTGCTTTATCGAACAAGTCGGTTACTGTGCTGACCTATTGCTCTATCTCCTACAACTGTTCTATTGCTTCCTTCTTTGTTTGCTCCTTTACTACTGGTGGAGTAGTGGGTGTGAGCTTCTCATGGAGATTCTTGATCTCCTTCTGATATTGATCGATTGCCTATGCAATCCGATCAATATTTTATGCTGCTGTAAGTTCATCCGTCTGTGTGGTGTTTGGAATCTTCTCATATGTTCCTACGACTTTCTGCTCCAATCCATTCCTACACTCCCTTTCCTCTTGGGTTTCAAACTTAGCCTGCTCACATATTATTTCGAGCGCGTCCCGCTTCTCTGTTTTTTGCTGCAATTAAGCTAAGTATGTGCGTGCACGAGACTGTACCTCATGGTTAATGCTAACTTGCAACTTGTGTAGAGCTTTGGATGGTATCCGGGACAATACCAATTGGATTTGTCTTAAGTCCTTCAGGGGAGTCTACCCCATGATCTTGTCTATGCGCAACATACTAGGTGTGATGTGGAATGTTGCGCTCAGCTGTGGTATTGTATGAACTATGTCCCACTCTCCTTCTTCTAGTATTTCTTCTGTATGTGAAGCAGATGGTCATGTTCCCATGCTGCTACCTGCTGTATGCACTTCCCTGATCTGCTTGAGGAATTGTCGCATGTCTTTCAGCTCCTCCTGAATCCTATCCCTATGGAGCGCAACATTGTTAAAATCCTCAGCTATACAATCCTAAACCATTCGGGCTACAATCTCGACATCATCCTCCATGATTGTGTATTCCGTGGGTGTTCTTTGCACGTTCATTTTCTTTCGCTCACCTCCTTTCTGAGTCGTTGGTCTCTTATTAAGGTCTGGTTCTTGGGGATTGGGACTTGGTGTGGTCCCTTGAGTGGCTTTGGCCTATTTCGACTGTTCTTTGGCCGACTGTGTATTATCCTTCTTCCTCTTCTGGGTCCCTATCTTCATTGTGCCTTCGTTTGTTTTCTTTGTCTTTGTTTGGTCCATCCTTCGTTTGTTGGGCACTGGGACTTCTTGAGGCTGTGTTTCTCCCTGTGCTGCCTCTTCTT
>JZKD02S2355766.1:7121-20043 GCA_000966675.3 Picea glauca | reverse complement strand
CCGACCGTTCAAAAAGAATTGAATAAACTCCTAAGTGCTAAAATAATTTTTCCTGTTAGGCACACTCAATGGGTGTCCAACCTTGTCCCAGTGCGGAAGAAAAACGGGGAAATCCAACTCTGTGTCAATTTCTGGAACCTCAATAGAGCGTCTGACAAAGACAATTATCCTGTCCCTCCCATGGAATAGATCCTTCAACATGTATCTGGTTCCGAGAGGCTATCTTTATTGGATGGTTTCTCCGAATACAACCAAGTCTTGATGTCTCCGCCAGACCAACTAAAAACTACCTTCTGTACCCTGTGGGGCACTTATGCTTATCGCAAAATGCCCTTTGGATTGATTAACGCTGGTGCTACCTTTCAGAGAGCAATGGACATTGCTTTTAGAGGCTTAATCAATCACTCCATAGTAGTTTACTTAGATGATGTGACCGTTTACTCTAAAAACAAAGACGATCATCTAGCTCACTTACGAGCCGTTCTGCTACGATGTCGTAAATACGGCATATCCTTGAACCCCAAGAAGTCTATCTTTGCAGTAGAATAGGGTAAATTACTAGGATTCATTGTGTCTAGTGAAGAAATGATTATTGACCCCGAGAGGACTCAAGTCATCGCTAAGCTTCCCCCACCTACCTCCAAGAAATCCATGCAGTATTTCCTAGGCCAGATTAACTTCGTGAGAAGATTTGTCCCCAGCTTCTCCAAAATGGTCAGGCCTCTACAGAACCTGATTAAGAAAGACACCCAATATCACTGGGGACCCATAGAAAACCAAGCTTTTAATGCCATAAAGAAAGCCATAATAGACGCTCCGTCTCTCATGAGCCCTGACTTCTCTCAAGATTTCACACTCTATACTTTTGCCTCTAATCGTTCCTATGCCGCAGTCCTAACTCAGAAGAATTATGATAACAATGAAGTACCCATCGCCTTTATGAGCTCTGCTTTCAAAGGTGATGAACTTAAATATCCAGCGGTTGATCGGCAAGCCTACGCTGTTTTCAAAGCAGTTAAGCATTTCCGGTCCTATATTTTGAAGTCAAGGATGAAAGTCATTGTCCCCTACCTTGCCGTAAGGAACTTGTTAGTGCAGAAAGAGTTACGAGAGAAGAAAGCCAACTGGGTCACCTCCTTGCAGGAGTATGACTTAGAGATCACCCCAGCCAAGATCGTGAGAGGCCAAGGGTTGTGTAAGTTGGTTGTTGATTCGGAAACAGGACAACAAGAAGAAAGTGATACATCTAACTTAGGACAAAGCGACCACAGTTTAATTTGTTGTGCGTAAAACCTCGTAAGCCCCTGGTACGACGATATTAGATTCTGTCTTGAACATGGGTCAGCACCCCATCACCTTGACCCCGCCAAGAGAAGAGCGTTGAGACTAAAGTCCGCCCCCTTTCATCTAGTTAACGGTATACTGTTTCGTCAGAATTTTGATGGCATACTGATACGCTGCCTCGAAAAAGACGAAGCAGAAAAAGTCTTGCTTGAGTTGCATGCAGGAGAAGCTAGTGGTCACTTCGGTGGTGACACCACTGCTCATAAGGTTTTAAGATCCAGTTACTACTGGCCCACGCTTTTTAGGGACGCCCATGCCTTGTGTCGTAAATGCATCATCTGTCAGAAAGCATCAGGGCGGTTGCAAAAACCAGCCTTTCCCTTGCAACCCATTTCGGTAGATTCTCCTTTCTAGCAATGGGGCCTTGATATTATAGGTCTTGTTAACCCTCCTTCCTCACAACAACACAAGTATATTGTGATAGCCACAGACTACTTTACTCGATGGTCCGAAGCTTCTATGCTAAGAACTGTTAACACAAGTCAGGTGATTGCCTTCCTAAACTCGAATATTATCACCCGTTTCAGTATCCCTGATTGTCTAGTCTTTGATAACGCTTCATACTTTTATTCTCTTACATCGGTGAGAAAGGAATAAAGCTGAAGTATTCCGCTAGTTACTACCCCCAGGGCAATGGCTTAGCAGAATCAACAAACAAGAACTTAATTAAAATTATCAAGAGAACCGTGGCTGAAAATCACAAGAATTGACACAATGCACTGTTGAATGCACTATGGGATGATAGGGTAACACCCAAAGCCGGTATAGGGAACTCCCCCTTTTTTCTCGTTTATGGCAGAGAATCCATTCTTCCACCTCACATTCTTCTTCCTTTGCTTCAGTTGTCACAAAAAGTCCAAGAAGAAGATTGTCCCCCTTTAGAAAGCCGCATCAACGCTTTGATGAAGTTGGAAGAAGTAAGAACCCAAGCTAAGTGTAAATTAGATCAACATCAACAATTGATTAAAAGCTGGTTCGATTCTAATTCTGCTTCTGATAGGAATTTTGAAGTAGGCGATCTCGTTTTGAAGTGGGACAAACCACACGAAGGAAAGGGTGAGCACACCAAATTTCAAAACTTATGGCTTGGACCATTTCTAATTGCTGAAAAGTTGGGTCCTAGTTCCTTTCGATTACAGAATCTTGAAGGGCAGCTTGACACTTATTCGGTGAATGGTCAAGCCCTGAAAAGATACTTTGCTTGATAACTACCCTTGTATATCATGTAAATATTTTGTTTTTTGTTTGCATTTTTCGTTTGCTTTGTATTTGGATTTTGATTTGAATTGATCAATTTTTGTCTTTTTTGAAAAATACGCATACCTGTGCACTGAGCCATTCAGACAAAGATGATAGAAAAATTTCTTCGCTGAAATAACTTCTGAAAGTTTGTACAAACATCGGTGATATATTGCTAAATTGATATCTATGTGTGAAAATTTTGTTGTTTGAAAGAAGTTTATTGATTTCAATCTCTGAGCAAAGTTTGTCATGATCATCTATTATCTTTTTACGCTGTCCCTTTTTCGTAAAGGAATGACTCAAAATATGTCTCCCTGTCATAGGAAGTGTTTTGATAAATAAAACATCTCTGGAATTGAATAAAGGACGGTGCTAAAAAATTATGATGAGGTCTAAAAAAAAAATGTTAAAATATCAAGAATTTTCAGCATCACCCCGCTCAGCTATATATCTACAAAAGAAAAACAAAATAAAAATATTAATAAGAGTTGTGGGAAGTGCTTGTAAACCCATCGGGATACTGCACAGGTCTGCTGGCAGCGGGTAAATGCAAGCATGGTGCCAAGACAAATTCGCCGGGGTACTGAACAGGCTCGCTGGCATCGAAGCAATGTCGGGTACATGAAAATCTGTAAAAAATATGAGAAACCTCTTTGATGTCCTTTATTCTGATCTAGAACTTCTTGACAGGATACAGATGTTAGAGTGGGTTAAATGGCAACCCTGTCGAGGCTATGGACGCATGCTGGCAGCAGTGGCTATGCCAACACTATTGAAGATTTTATCTTTAATATCGTGACTTGCTAATCTTAAGACTGTTATTAGTTTTCATCTTTTAAAACATTGCTGGAAAAAAATGATTAAAGATGATGTTTGTACGATTTTTTGGTTGTTGTTTTTAAGTTGAAATTTTCTTCGCTGTCCTAGTCTGAATTTATTTCTTTTGACAGAGATAATTGCTTCTACCAGTGTGTCGCCATTGTTGGCAGCCAATTCAATTTTTTTCCTATAAGCTGCCTACACCTATGTCTTCCGAACTTCAAATTTTCGTCGCATTTTTCAAATAGACGATATTTTCATTTCTTGCGACACTTGCAAATTGGTCTTCATTAAGTTTTCACGACTGTAAGCGTGAAAAATTCTCCTTCTCAGGTCACATATCGGTCATTATTTTAACTTTCATGATCTTTTTATCGATATTTTCTATGGCACTTACCTTTGGTTTATCATCATGTGGCTGAAAGGACTTTTAAACTATGCCTTTTTGGACATTCTTTTATTGATTGCATAACTTGATTTTAGTTTGTGAGACATTGAGCATATAGATTTATATTTTTGTGACTTGCCTAGTCATTGAATTGCATAGGGGTTATGATTTATTTTTTGTTTTTATATGTATGATGTGATCCTTATGTTAATTTTTAATGGCTCTTGGCTTGTCAATTTTATGAAGTCGATTGGCGCAATGGTTTAAAACTTTTGATTTATGCAATGGTGCATGTTTAACATTTAGTTTTGGTTTCACGTTAAATGCCAATGGGTTTTGAAAAATATGGTTGATTCGGCGCGTTGGTATAACACTTACCATTGGATCCTTTGCCTGGCCAAACGATATGGTTTTGAACTATGTAATAATTGTTTGAACAGATGTGGAATTCGCCGGTTTTACTTTACCATAACTATTTTGCATGGCGGTGAATAACTCCACCACCCTCGCATGCGCACATTAATGCTTCCCCTTTGATCGTTCATTGTTGTTATGACCGAATGACTCTGCTCCCGTGCGTTGGTAAATTCAATCAAAACCTTACCATGTGCTCGCACCATGGCCCCTGTCGTCCGAGATGAACCTAATGGGAGCCAGGCTATGTTGATGTTTGACAGTGCCCGCAGTGACCTCGAGGACAATGGGTGGCTTCCATTTATACAAAAATTCGAGGGTTTTAGCCTCTGCGTAGCCTGACAATTTGCTTTGACCTTTGATGGATGTCGAGCCAAGGTCGGGGATATTCAATTGGAAATTGACGAACAGTTTATCATTCTTGCTACGGGTTTGCTTGTCACTGGACAACAATGGTCCAAGAATTGCAAAGTAGAGGAGGTCCCTTGCACACTGCTCTTTCGGTCGCGTAAAATCACCTCCTGTGATAAAGGTTTGCCAATGACCATGCTTAAACAACGTTGGCATGTTTTATTGATGATAATCAAACAGTTTATCACCTACGAGGGTCGGTACGGTTTTGTTTTCTTACACCACCTTCGTTTGCATATGGTTTTTATGGGTTATCAGCTCAATATGCCCTATTATTTGCATAGAAGCTTGTTTAAAATGTCAAAGAAGTACAAAAGGAACCAGGCTGATAGTAGCCTCTTTCATTATGGGCTGGTTAAGCTTATTATTGTCTGTCATTTGGGTTTACACTGAGATTGCTGGAGCAATTTCATTGCTCGGAATGATTTTGAGGATTCAAACCCTCCACAGGTCGACAAACCAGTGGTGAGTGAGGTTAAGTCTGTACCCTCAGTACCCTATAGCATCCTGCTACCTAAACCCTTAGCCGACTCACCTATCGACCTAGCCCACTCTGTGACCAAAAACGTTGAGACTGTTAAGTCTATTGGTAAAAAGCCTAAGGTGAAACCCACTGTAAATGCCAAAGGCAAAAAGAATGCACGTTTGATTTCGCGGATGGCAAGAAATAAGCCAAAACCTCCTGTCAAACCAAACCCTATCGTGTTGAGTGAGGACTCTGATTTGGAAGTGGAGCGTTTCTTGGCTAGCGAATACCCCTATTCGCAAGGTTTGTGTGCCGAACCCTCGTATGAATTTGTGTCAAACCTACCCCCCTGCCTACAGGACAACCCTAACTACCCAGGCATTAAGCTGCCTTGTGAAGCCCCCGGTCATTTATCCAAACCCTCTCCTGCTCTGTCCCAATCTACAGTGCCACCCTATGATCAATGCAGCTCGTGGTTAGAGAGATATTATCTGGATGTTCCTATTCTATAGTCAAGAATTCACTCTTTGGAGGACCAGATTGCAACCCTTAAGAGTCAAATGGCTAAGCTGCAAGCCACTGATAAGAAACAAAGGACGACAGGCTCTATCTTGTTTAAAAATGTGGAATCATCTACAACGGTCGTGAATTATAAGTTGGCATAATTCGAGCTTCGACATCACACAGGTATGTTTGATATCAATCATTTTTTGTAAATAATTCATGTTTATATAACGAATTCGATTTTGGTTTTAATAGCTCTGTTCACAACATTGATTTGCTCTGTCACATTGTATGCATTCTATACATAGTTATGCTTTGACTAAATGAAAGTTCGTTTTCCCAGTTTAACTTCGATTGGATTTTCATCGATTTGATTGATCTTGGTTTTGATTTGATTTGTTTGATTTATCTAAAATGAATGCTCTGCTGTCAATTGAAGTCATTTGGCATCTACTCTAGACATAAGTGTTTCTCATATCCAATCTAGAACACAATCACATTTCATTTTGATTTCACTATGATTCAACAATTTTGACATGGTTAATTGTTACGGTTTTATGTCCCATGTGACTTTCAACCAACAGAAATATAATTCAGATCATTTCCAATGTGACTCTGTACAAACACACCCAAATCGTGAATAGATTCAATTCATAACGACTATGTTAAAAACTCAGCCGGTTAATTCGCATTGGTTTATTGTTAGTTCGATCATGTTATCAGTGGGATTCATATTGCAATGAATATTCTGTTCAAATTTGATTTGTAAAACGAGATCGGATTCATGATTTATTTTTATAATTAAACTCTGTTATGATCCCTTTGAAGTTAATGATTTCGTTGAAACCAATCAAGATTGTTTGCCCAATTTGTGATTATCACTTCTGTCGATTCTATTTAGATTGCGATCACAATTAATCGATCCTGTCTGTTGACAGTGCAAGGGTCAGTGATCGAAATCTATCACAATTTTGGTTTGATGCTATTACGTATGATTTCGTTTTCACATAATCGAAACAACCTTTCCATCTCTGTATTCGATTAAACGATATGAATCTTTTGTTATATCATTATAGCCATAACGAGTAGAAAATGGTTGTGTTGGATTAGATCGTGTCACATTCGATATGATTTATTATCGTTTTCAATTGGATATGAAACATGCTTGTTACTATTTGACCCGATTTTATGGTAACAGTAAAACAGAGTATTCTTACCCCTGTTTTCGATTGAATCACTTTTGATTCTGTTTAATGTTGAATGATAAAATCATTTGAATTTTGAGTGATTCGTTTCAAATGATCATTGGAAGAAAATTGATTTTAATTCTTTTATAAGATTTGTTTTGATTCTAATCCTGATCCTGTATGTTATTTTAGACTAGCTACAGAATCAGATGAATCTGTAGCTAAGTCTGTAGGATTAGATTTTTATTGTTTTGCTAATAAAAATATCTTTCTAACTTGTTATTTTTGGTCTATTGCAGATGAATTCGAAATTGCAGCGGATTTGATGAGCAGTTAGAGGATATTTGAAATATTTTGATTTTATTTTAGTTTCCTAGTTTAGTCGATTTTGGGAATATCTTCCCAGATTATGTAAACAGTTTGATACTATCCACAGGGAAGTTTTACCCTGTGGAGAAACTTATAAATACTCATTATTTTTGTAATAATATTCATCCTCATTCATGGGAGAACAAGGATATGGAATTTTAATACAGACTGAAGCAAAATTTGGTGTTTTGTTACAGCTTTAGCTTCTCATGATATCAATATTTTGTTTCATGTTATGTATATCAATTTGTATTGGGTTAATGACTACTTTAGCTATCTTAATCTCTTGCAAATGATATAATTTAATCAATATAATCCATATCTGATTTCTTCCAAGTAATTAAAGACATAGCAATTGCTTGATGCAGTTTGTGAATGACAGATTTCTCTTCTTCATAAGTTGAATCATTAAGTATAAGTTTTTGCATAACAGGTTTCCCTTATTACAGAGATTTATAAATCATATAATTGTTATGATCTTTTATGTCTTGTTTGTCCTGTAAATAACTCAAAGAGCATTGCAGCCAATCATTTACGAGAAGCTTCTGGATCAACCGGTGCAAGTTTCCTTCCTCCGACTAGCTTGAAAGTCATCACACACAGGACAAATTGGGAGCATTTCCAGGTCAGTTTGTCAGTTTGTTGTTTAGAATATTTATTAGTAGTTTAGTTTAGATATAAGTTTAGTTAGATATATATGTGTGTTTAGTATATTAGATCGTTTAATTTCAGTAAGTTTGATTTCTTGTTCATAAAATCATAAAATCAAAAATATATCTCTCGCTGTCTTAGGGCAGAAAACAAATGAGTTTTACAGGGTTTATTCAAATCTGCAAGTTGGAGATATTGTATATTTGTGAATAAGTTGTAATTTAATTAGTAATTAGATAATCAATTATTAGAGTTAGCGTAATAGTAATTAGTAGTTTGTGTATAGAATAGTTAGAGTAGTTTATATTTAGTGTTAGTTTAATTTATTTAGTAGTTTGTTTTAATTAGATTAGTGTATTAGTTTGTTTTTAGTTAATTTGTTTTATTATTTTTAGTGTTAGTAATAGTTAGTTTTATTTATTGTTAGTTAGTTTAGTTAGTTTTATTTAGTTTTATTTTAGTTTGTTTTGTTTTAGTTAGATTAGTTAGTTTAGATTAGTTTTCTCTTTGGTTTTCTTAGAACCTTAGAAAGGCCAACAGAGCCGTTAAACCCGTCAGGGTGGTTCATTCCAAACGACTTGGGTTATTAGACAACCCCAGACCGGTTCCACTCTCTCAGTTGATGGACGGTCAATTTCGCCCATCAACACTGTGTCTACGCCTGCACAGTCTTCTCCTTGAGTGTGTCCACTATATGGACTGCAATTTCGTCACTGATCAATTCCACGCACTTTGCCTAAGTCTGTGATATATGTGTCTTGGCTTCCTCTGCCTGTGCTAGGAATTCTACTACCTGCTCTTGAAACAGTTCCATTTGAGCCTGACGCTCCTTCTTTTGTGTTTGCACAATGGTGAGTTCTGCCTGCAGTTTCTTCATGTCCTACATCCCTTTGATACGCTCCGTGATGGACATTTTCTTCTACATCTGCTTGAGGTCCTGGATAGCTGTGCTTATCATTCCTTCTTCCTTGTCCCACTTCTGGAATTTCTGATCCTCTTCTAACTTTGTCCAAAGTTGTGCTGCTTTATCGAACAAGTCGGTTACTGTGCTGACCTATTGCTCTATCTCCTACAACTGTTCTATTGCTTCCTTCTTTGTTTGCTCCTTTACTACTGGTGGAGTAGTGGGTGTGAGCTTCTCATGGAGATTCTTGATCTCCTTCTGATATTGATCGATTGCCTATGCAATCCGATCAATATTTTATGCTGCTGTAAGTTCATCCGTCTGTGTGGTGTTTGGAATCTTCTCATATGTTCCTACGACTTTCTGCTCCAATCCATTCCTACACTCCCTTTCCTCTTGGGTTTCAAACTTAGCCTGCTCACATATTATTTCGAGCGCGTCCCGCTTCTCTGTTTTTTGCTGCAATTAAGCTAAGTATGTGCGTGCACGAGACTGTACCTCATGGTTAATGCTAACTTGCAACTTGTGTAGAGCTTTGGATGGTATCCGGGACAATACCAATTGGATTTGTCTTAAGTCCTTCAGGGGAGTCTACCCCATGATCTTGTCTATGCGCAACATACTAGGTGTGATGTGGAATGTTGCGCTCAGCTGTGGTATTGTATGAACTATGTCCCACTCTCCTTCTTCTAGTATTTCTTCTGTATGTGAAGCAGATGGTCATGTTCCCATGCTGCTACCTGCTGTATGCACTTCCCTGATCTGCTTGAGGAATTGTCGCATGTCTTTCAGCTCCTCCTGAATCCTATCCCTATGGAGCGCAACATTGTTAAAATCCTCAGCTATACAATCCTAAACCATTCGGGCTACAATCTCGACATCATCCTCCATGATTGTGTATTCCGTGGGTGTTCTTTGCACGTTCATTTTCTTTCGCTCACCTCCTTTCTGAGTCGTTGGTCTCTTATTAAGGTCTGGTTCTTGGGGATTGGGACTTGGTGTGGTCCCTTGAGTGGCTTTGGCCTATTTCGACTGTTCTTTGGCCGACTGTGTATTATCCTTCTTCCTCTTCTGGGTCCCTATCTTCATTGTGCCTTCGTTTGTTTTCTTTGTCTTTGTTTGGTCCATCCTTCGTTTGTTGGGCACTGGGACTTCTTGAGGCTGTGTTTCTCCCTGTGCTGCCTCTTCTTCTGTTGTCCTTTCCGGCAAGTCTTGGGTGAGGACTAGAATCTTCCACTTGTCTTCCCAGTCTTTGATCACCATGTCAATGTCACCCTCTTTGATATAGTAGCGCATTTGTAGCCACTGCTTGTTGGGGTCCTTCCGCACCTGTATCCACATCACATGTCGCGTGGCCTTAAAGTTGGCGATGTCCCAGTACTGCGTGACAGCCTGTGGTGTGATCCTCCACATGTTGGAGATGGCTTCCTGTAGCTTGCGAAGGTATCCTCGAATACAACTGCGTTTGTTTTCTTGTTCTTGGCATCTGACGCGATGCCAAGTGACAAATACCTCTCTCCATAATTCGGCTTGGGTTTAGTGTCAAAGAATGTGTAACTCGGTTCCTTCCATCCTACGATAGCTATCAACATGATTAGCCATGAGTAGTGAAATTTTTTTCCCAGATCCTGTGTATCCTTACAGTCATCCAAGAGGAAGTTCAAGAGATAGGGTGCCCATCTCACTGTGGTGCCCTTGGCACACTAAGTTGCAACTACGACAACCCCAGTCAGAACTTCCTCCCTATAGAATTTTCTTAGCAGCTTATAGGCTAAGATTTTTGCGCCCATTTGTGTTGTGACATCATTGATCCTCTTGATGATGATGCCTCGCGTCCCCCTATCAATACCATATTTCTTCTTCATCTCCTTCGCAAGCGTTTTCTCCTTTGTCTTATCGTCGAGGAATTGCATGGGATCCATGCCTCGGGATGGCAATCCTATTATGTGTGTAATAAGCTCTACGTCTATTGAGACGAGCTTGTCCAACCATATGTCCCCTCCATGTGTGACTGCTAACAAATTTTTGACGTACAGGCTTGCATACTGACCTTTGCCAAAATGCGGTAGATCCAACAAACCTAAAATTCCTATTTTCTCCAACCCTATTGCCCATTGGAGTGGCTGATCAATCGGTTCTCCAACTGGATTTATGCCCATAGTCTCCAAGTAAGCTCTCTTTGCAAATTCTAGAAACTTGTTTGTGTCTTCTACATTGTGGTCCGAGTATTTTAGCTTGTTGATCTGCCCTAACAAGCCTAATTCCACTCATACCCCATCTGGTATACATGGTAGAATGAGGACTGCGATGGGTTTCTTGCGAGGTGACCTAGGTACCTGCTGCTTGTCTTTCTTCGGTGGTGGCTGGCTCAAGGTGCCAACAACTATCATTTATGCTTCGGAATACCATTTTGGCTAACCTATGACATCCTCTAATATTCCTTCTGGTGGGTGGTCTAACACAGTGGTTTGAGACTTGTCTGGCTCGACTGCTTCTTCTTGATTCATCACCGTTTCATTAACTCTAGGAGTTTCTTCGATGTTCTCTGGTTGCGCCTTCTTCAGGGTTTTTGCGTCCTGGTTCTGTTACTCCTATGCCTCTGCCAGGGTATCTACATTCATGCCCTTCGGTGTTAGTTGTTGGGTTTCTTCCACAACAGATGTGGGGTTCACCGATGTTGTGTCTGGGGATGGGATTTCATCGACATTAACGACCTTTGATGGTTGTTGTTTGCCTTTGTCCAATTGTACCCGTGACCTGGTTCTAACCCTGGGTTGTCTAGTGGTTTGGCTTGTTTCTGCTTGCTTTGGTGGTGCCATAATGGTGAATGTTGATTTCTTGTTGGACTCCACAGCTTCTGTACCTTCTATGAAGTGTGCTCTATGCTCTGTATGCGCTCTCACTCTCTGTTTCTTCACCAATGTCATAGTAGACTATTTTCTCCCACGTTCGTGCTTTGTATGGGCATCATATGAAACTTGTTGAAGATGTTTCCTTTATGATGTGTTCAATGAACCTATGATCCCTTCTTACTTTCCATTACTCCCCGTCTCCGTCTCCAGTTGGCGCGATTAATGTGGCATCCCGTCGGTCCTTTTCGTCATTCAATTCTTCATAACTCTGTCATTTCATACTTCTTTTATCATCTTTATGTTTCCCACTTGTTTCCTGTTTGACCTGGTTGTTAGCCGTATCCTTGCCAAGTTTGTGTTCTCTTTCTTCTTTTGGTGCACTGCGCCTCTATTGGTATCATTTAATATCCTATTTTTTATTTATTTTTACTGCGCGGTGGGTGGTCGACTATCCTTGCATGACTTCAGTCGGCTCCCATTGATCATCCCTCTAATTTCTATGCCTGATAAGTCTTTCAACTATACTGCTCCTCCATCTGTAACAATTTTTACTTTGTACGGTCCTAAATAGTTCATTCTAAGCTTTCCTAGGTGTTGAAATGATTTACTATCATACATCACTACTAGATCTCTTCCTTGAAGGTTTTCTTCTTGATGTGTCTATCATGCCAAGATTTGTCCCTTGCTCTCTGAACTTGTTGGTGAAATCCTGCTAAGACCTGGTCTTCCTCCATGGTCATTAACTGATTTAGTCTCTCCCGTACTCCACCTCATTCTGTTATATGTGTGATTTCTATTTCTGCACTGCAATCGTTCACTGGTGCGGCTTCCGCCCATCTTGTTAGGTACTTTGTTGCGGTGATAAAGTACCTAGCTCTTGTTCTTTTTGCTGGTGGGTTGATTGGTCCCACAAAGTCTATTTCCCACTTATCGAATGCATGCAATGTTATTTGTGGTCGTAATGACATCTCATCCCTTCTAATGGGTTTACCTACCCTTTGACAGACATCGCATCTTTGACAGTACTCCTTCGAGTCTCTGTGAATCGTCGGCCACCATAGTCCTGTGCGCAACACCTTCTACGCGGTAGCTTTGCCTGCGTAATGTCCTCCTGCTATTCCCTCATGGGATTCTGTTAAGACTCTTGGTCTTTCGTGCTCCAACACATACCTACGCAAGATGCTATTTGCACCCATTTTGTATAAGTGTTAGCTGATAAGTTGATAGTCTGCAGTTGTTGGCACAGGGGAAGACCCAGGTGTTATCACTGAAATTTCGTCCGCACAGGGCAACAAGAACTCAAACATCATCAACACAGAAAAACAATCATCCATGGCACAAGGGTTAACTCCACAGCACATCAAAAGGGCC
>JZKD02S2355755.1:0-12241 GCA_000966675.3 Picea glauca | reverse complement strand
TGTCCTGAGCATTAGTGAGATAATTCATTATGCGATTTGGGGTTTGGTATTGTTGGAGGGTTTGGTATTCATTGTGGGTAATGGATCATAGTTCTATGAGCCCTCTAGTTTTTCATTTTCACCAACTTATTTTTCCAAGTTATGACAGTCCCCAAACTTTGCAGTTTTCATGCCATTACATTCCGCATAGACCTCTCTCTGTTGCTTATCTTTTGGAAGCTGGAACCTACCTCCTGTGATATCCATTGTATCTATTTCACAGTGGAAATGGAACCTATGGTTTGAATCAAGATGAACAGTTTCCAAGCCCTTCCTTCTCATGATGACGTAATAGATGACTTGCAGACTCACAGGTGGGATGTCTTCCTCAGGAAATTCAAAGTTTACAACCTCTCGGTTGGACAGGACTTTGCACAGACTTTTGACGGTTTTAGGGCCAAGGTCGGGGATGTGTAGTTGGAAATAACAAAAGATTTCATAAGCCGGGTGACAGGACTCCCATTGAAAGGTGAAAAGTGGTTTAAGAATGCTAAAATGGAGGATGTTCCATGGAGATTGTTCATGGTTTCCCGCAAATCCACTTGCTGTGAAAAAGGTATTCCCATTTATTTTCTGAAACCTAGATGGCACAACCTCATTTTAATTTTGAAACAGTTTATCACATGTGAAGGCCAGTATGGGTTGGTTTTTCTATACCACATTCGGTTGCTTATGTTATTCATAGGATTTGAATTGAACATGTCATTCTACCTGTTAATGAGCCTTTACAAAATCTCTAAATGCTATAAGAGACAAAGCATGAACTCTCTGTCGAGTCTTTTTCATCATAGACTCATTAAAATCCTGTTGATTTCTCACCTGTCACAAATCAATGACAATTGGGAGAGTTTCCTGAGCCGAAATGGCTTCACCCAGGTCGACAATATAGTCAACCTGCCTTTAATTGTAAACCCCAATTTGGATAGACCAGTGACCGAAAGCCAGGTTTTCAATACACATGATGGCTCCGAATTTAATGAACCAACATCTATTGTTGTGGAAACCCTTGTGGTTAAAAAATTACCATGTAGGTTTTCTCCCAGGAGATCTTTGGAGCAAGTATTTGGTGAATTATAAGGAAAAGTTTCCCCTGTGCCTACAAGAAAACCTAATCTGAACAATAATGGTAATCCTGTTGCAAAGAAAATTTGCAAGGGTAAGAAACAACACAAATCTGATTTGAATTTTAGGAATAAGAGGTCTGGTCGATTGATTTCTAGGAGTTTAAGGAATAAAAAAATAGATCATTCGAGCTCGATCTCTACGATCGAAGTCAATGATCAATATTTATATCAAGAGATAAATTATTTCTTGGCTCAGGAAGATCCGGACAACCAATGTCTTGGGAACATGGCTATTACCCAGTTTGAACAGTATGAATTTGTGTCTAAATTACCTCTGTGTCTCAAACACAAGGAGGGTTTTGCAGGAATTGGTCATGACTTGAAACAAGCCACAGGGAAACATGAGATACCTGTTGTCGACTGTATTCCACATCGGTTTTCCATTACACCAGTGCATTGTGACAGATGCTTAGATTGGATAGAGTGCTATTATAGGGATATTCTACTTTTACAGGCACAATTAAAAAGTTTAGCTGCTCATAATTCTCTATTGGAACAAGAGAACCAATACTTGAAAGCATACACACAAAGGGAGAATAAAAGAATCAAGAGATTCAGTAATATAATCATAAAAAATACAACCAGTTTCAAAGCCATCATAAATTCAGAACTGTCCAATCCTTCATTTGCTAATTTGTAATGGTAAAAATGATTTTGTTTGATTTTATTCCATTCTGTTATGAAAAATCAAAATAGGGAGATTTAATTTTGATTTCTTTTTCTAATAATAAGACTAGCTACAAAATCTATGATTCTGTAGCCAGTCTGTTTTTGAATAATAGTTAGCATTGTTTTTTGAATATCAAAACTGTTTTTCTATCCAAAGGAAATTGATGATTATGATGCTGATTGCATGGAGCAAACACCTTGGATCATACACTCTATTATTCAATATTTTCTGTCTTTTATGTTCATAAAACTTTGGTTTATTTTGGACAAACCAAATCATACATGAGTGGTTTCTAGTTTCACTATTTTTGTAATACTATATGTTTTTGTGGATTCAACTCTATCTTGCATGATAAAAGTATATGAATCCTGAACTAGTTTAAATATTGGTCACTCTTAATAGTGAGGGACATCTTTGTCTGGGACACATTATGGACATATGATTTTGGAAGACTGATATGGAGAGGCTGTTCACTACTTGGCTTTAGACCTGTGTGACGCTTAACTTGTTATGTTTTTACTTCTATCTTATGAAATGTTATTACGTTTGATGCAACTTTAGTTTGGTTATCCTATGATATTTCATATTATTAAGTATTTTGATGATGTCTATAATCTGCTGTTCCATATTACATCTGCGATCAAATCTTTCATTTAAATATTGTTGATTTATGCTAGATATTGGATGATGGATTATATGAATGCTTTGTATTAAGTTTCCTTTATTATAAGTGTTCATTATCATAAGATCACCAGATCTATATATTTTATCAGTTTGCTGTTATATTCTTGTTCCAAAGCACCTTTGAGTTTGTTCTAGGAGTATTAGCTCTGTTCTTTTACAGGTTTCCCTAATAAGCGGGACATCTAGGAGCTTGAGTTGCACAGGAGAATAAATTCATTTTAATTGATTAATCATAGGTTAGTTTACTAGTTCTTTAGTTAGATTATTTATCAATGAAATAGGAACAACTTGAATTAGATTTGACTGTTCATCTATTCTTGTTTCAATAATATTCACTTAGTATTCTTTAGTTTTTTTTAGATTTTAAATATTAGACAAAAAACAGAAAAATGTATGTGCTTTCTTTATCTCTTTTACAAACACTTTCAAAAACATCTATTTCGCAAGATATCTAGTAAATCTTGTAAATTGTATATGCACTGTTTATAATCATATGCTCATATTACATCTTTCTATTTTGACGTTTGTAAATGATTAGACTTATATTCTCAGTGTTATAGATTTATAGATTAGTTTCGTTTCTTTTATTATTTTTAGGAATTTAGTTGGCCAACGGAGCCATTAAACCCATCAGTTCATTTCATTCCAAATGGCTTGGGTTATTTAGACAAACCCGATCCAGATTTGACCTTCCAGTTGACGATGTATCACTTACGCCCATCAACACATCCCACAAGCACTTAACATGCACTACAGAGACCCAAGAAGGCTCAACAAACATCAAATCCCACCCAACAACCACCAGACCAAGAAAACAAGCAAGGAAAGTTGATATGCGTGAATGTTTAGGAAAACATAGCATATATATGCATCTTGTAGAGGGACAACATGCGTATGTACGTGACTGTTAGGGAAAAAAGCATGTATATGTTTCAAAACAAGGCCAGGAAAGGGAATAAGGCTAAACACTCAGACCCGGAGTGAATAGAGGCTGTCAAGCAATGATACGACAAGAAACATAATAGAAATTAGAGAAATCTAAGGAGAAAAGTACGCCAAACCTTAAGAAAGAAGATTCAATCCCTAGTATGGTCGCCAATTATGTTACAATGAAAATCTCTCTATGGCTAGGGTGAACCACAACAGACGGAAATGACTGCAAAAATCAACTCTCTTCTCAAGTATTCTATACAAACAAATGTGCTATAAAGACAAGATAAAAGGCCTACCTCGTCTAGACGTTCGATGAAGTCCACCGTTGAGCACTCGACTCAAAACAATATACCTGCAACTAGTCCACAACAACCAAGCAAAGAAATAATATGGTGATATTATATAATGTTAGCACATTCAATAGCATAATCCATTAATAAACATGACAAATACACCCATGGAATAATAATTCAATATATTTGCAAGATATCAATTGGACGGGAAAATAGTATTTCTATTAATAAATGATCAAGAGAAGTGAAAATGTTACAAACTTCCGTGTCGGCACGGTTCAGAACCGAGAAACTAAGTTCCTTCCAGCTGGGCCTCCACCACTTCAATCCTCCACCAAAGGCAAGCTCATAAGAGAGAAACAATGAGGTTCTCAATCAATAGGGGAAGAACTTGGGGGATGAACACTATGTTTAGACTTAAAGGACAAAGGGTTGTAGACTCAATATGAAGTAAATAATTTCTCCAGAGTAACTTTGCTCTCAAAGTTGAATTCTTTCTCCTCCTTCCATAGCTCAGAATTGGCCCATTTATAGCCTTCAAAATTGAATTGAAGGGCCGAGTCAGAACGTTTCCAGTATATGGAAGCTGGCCAAGGATCATAGATCTCCTGTCGTGACATGGAAACCCGAAATTAATTTTCATTTTCTGACACAAATCCTGATGTACGTGGGCTGTAGTGGAGCAACCTGCATATATGCATGCTGTATAGTAGGAAAGATGCGTACATGTGGAAAAATATTTATTTTTGGCTGTGGATTTTATAAACAGGGAAGATAAGTCTACATGGGGAAATGGAAAAAGGCCTTCTGTGCAAGATTTCATAGTGTGAGGAAAATATTTCTATAATAGCGAGGGGGTTCCTTTTTCATAGATAATCTCCGAGGCTCGAAAAAGAGATAAACCAAAACCAAGGAGAATGGCCCTTTTTCAAAAATTTAGTCCCTCAGGACTGAAAAAGGGTTAAATTTACACCTTAGAATACTCTTCTAGCAAATCAAAGCTCCTAGGGCATGCCTTTATTCGTAAATTAACCGTCCGAACCAAAAAAGGGGTAAACTACCGCTAGACAAATGTGCCTTCAAATTTGAGTTTGATGAGCATGAAGGGAAACAAGATCACTCGACAATATTTTCAATTTTAAAGAGTTTGAAAAGGAATTTTCTTAATTAATCCAGACAAGACTGAATAAATAAATAATCTCTTATTATATTTTTCTTTCAAAGTTTAAACGAGCCTGAAAGACAACAAACTATGCTCATGGGGAGTCTCTCGAGTAAGTGCCAGAAAAGACGAAGAAGAATAAGGCTTTAAAATGTAATCATGGCAGGACTAAAAGGACTTCCATGCGTATGAATTAATTCAGCATGGGCACCAAATGGAAAACAAGGTTCTAATTAGGATTCCCATGAAAGGAAGGCTTCGCGACATAAAGGATGACACACTTATCAACAAGGAAGGTTAGTGTCACAATTCAGTGGGGTCAACCCTAAGGCAAAAAGAACTAGGAAACAAATAATGAAAATATTGCAAGTAGGGAAAAACCTAACCTATATGCCTATTTTGAGGTCAATACCTATCAGAACAGATCGATATGATGAACAAAATTCAAAGAAAAAATTTCTCCAAGATCCTTCATATAAGGCCAATAACACTCATCTAGAAGTTAATAGATCCAATATCGATATAAACTTTGGAAAATAAGAGGTTCTGCTGAATTAAAAACTTGAAAACAACAAACCTGGACTGTACAATATGGTACAAAGCACCACACAACCTTACAACTCATGTGTAGTACTAGTTTAGGTAGATCTCATTGCTAGGCTCTGACCAAGAGTCTCTTTGATAGTCAACCCGGAAAGTCTCCCAAAAGAGAAGAAAACAAAACCATAGTGCAAGTCTTCCCACGGTATAGAAACCATAGTCATGGCTTCAAGGATAGCCTCATCCGAAGGCAATTCAAAATATGAGAAATCACATAAACGAGGAGGGTTAAAAATCCCAAAGGGAGAATTAAATTGACCATATTCCATATGAAGATGGAGGTTCTGTCCAGGACTGGCAGAGTCTATCAATGAATAATAAAAAACACGAGGGCTTAAGGATCTTCAAACAGTGATATCAAAATCGATAGGAGAATCAAGACCACTCGGACGAAGAGGGGGAAGCAAGGGATCCCATTCATCCATTGGATAACAAAAATGATCAATTGCCGAGACCATGTCTCGAAAATGAAAACATGATTGAACAAGTTCCCACTCAGGAGAAATTAAACACCGAGGATAAGATGCCACATAATTTTTCCATGGTGGGGTAGAGTCTACATGAACAATAGGAACATATAAAGGGGAAACCTGAAATAACGTCGAATTAGGATGGTGATTATCAGATGCCAGTTGGTCAGTGGTGACAATGCTTCCATTGCGAGGGAAATGCATCACCCAAAAGAGTGTAGACAACACAAAATTCATAGAATATACATAATCACACCTGAGAAGCATATTGAAATCTAACGGGCCTTGCACCACTATAACATCGACATGGATAGTCTTCCCACCTAACAAGATAGGTAACTGAGGAATAAATCCCAAATATTCACTGGGCCATTTGTCAAAATCGAAAAACTCATGCGAAGTAGACACAAGCTCCGAAGAACCCAAATCTTTCCAATCTAAGGAGGATAAAATACTTGTGGAGGCTCCTTCATCTACAATACATTGGTAAATGTTTTTTGAATTAACTTCAACCCTTATTTGAAAGGGTGCAGAAGAAGGAAGACGAGGCTCAACAAGGTCATTCCAATCAAATGAAACCATCCTAAGGCTTGGAGGGGGTGTTCTCTAAGTGAGAAGAATGCCCCTTTTTTTATGAAAGTACTGAACTGGAAATGCTAAAAACACAGTTGATAGACACATCACTCCCCATAAAAAGAGTGGGATCAACCAAATATTGCATTGGCATGACCACTTTGGTAGAATCGAAACTCTACAAGATAAGAGTGGGATCAACCGAATATTGCATTGACGCGACCACTTTAGTAGACTCAACACTTTCCAAGAGAAAAGTGGGATCAACCAAAGAATGCACCAGTGTGACCACTTTGTCAACCACTAGTTGAATAGACTATGAGATAACATGTTTTGAAGTTGCATTACCACCCAAAAGAGGAGTGGGATCGGCTGAAGATTGCATCATCATGATCTCTTCATCAACCAAAGGATGAATAGATTTGTGAGGAAACATCAGAAGACTCAGAATCAAAATAGATTGCAGAGATGGACCACAATATTCTTGTGTCTGGAAGGCTAGGGAATAAATGAGTAAGGTGATCTCCCTTGCAAATCTTATAAGGGAACTTAGGATTACGTACTATCCATATAAGTTTCTCAATAGAATCAATTCTCCGAGCATGACTAGAAGTGGTTGGTTTCTTGTACTCAACATGAATCACAGAGGTTGTTAAAAACTCTCCAACATGATTAACAAAGGTTGGTTTTTGAACTCCAGTATGACTCATAGGGACTAGGTGGAAATATCCAACATGACTTGTAGAGGTTGGTGATTTCTTCTTCCTATTTGTATTTCATTTAGACTTCTGGTTACTAGTAGCTGGACTTTCAACAGAGAAGGAAGAAGGAGGGGGAGAAGACTTTTCTTATGAAGGAACATCAACATGATTCCCATGACATAAGGTGACTAACTAAGAAGCATCAAGAGCATTATGGACATTTTGAATGGTACCCAACCAAACTGGTAGTTCCACATTCAACCCAAAAATGTACAACGTGGCCATCAAAGGGACACCAATGTTTCCTAAGAAAGGAAAAGAAAAAGAATCCCCTTGTGAAGGGGTTGATTGGTTGGTATCGTCATAAAAGTTTTCCATGAAGATGTTATGAATAGGTTCTTCTCTTGTGGGATCGTTCAAGTTTGTAAAAGTCTCACACATTGACTCTAGTGAACCAATGGTATAAAAAACAACGCCTATAAAGAGGCGGCTCCACGTTTCTAAGAAGAAGACCAACAAGTCCTCATGACCGATGGAGTGGGCAGTCTACCACATTAATTTAGAGACCCAAAGAAATGAATGAATAACTCACTATGGAAAACTAGGGATATCTAAGCACACCACTAAGAAAAAATACTAAAGAGATACAAACCAAAAAAATGACCCTTCTGAATGGTTCCGACCTAGGGAGATGAAGTCCTAATCATCCAAAGAATTCAAAAAGGCAAACGAATTTCCATGAGAAGAAGTTATCCAAAGCTCCAACCGATGGTCCCTTTGGGTGTCTCCCAGAGAGTACAAAGTCTGCCTCAGGTATCGTGATACACCCCTTGCAGTCACCTGTGTGTCAACCTATATAATGGAAACTAGGCCACCAACTTGTAATAAAAAACCAGGGGGTACAATCGACAACCGATTGAGTGTATGGGCAGGGTAACTAAGCCCGAAGTTCCTCTTGAGGCTTGAATCACAACAAGTCCAAAATAAATATTAGAGTACCTTGGATGGATCCAAGTGTCTGAGAGGTCTGACACAAGTCAGGACAGTAACGCTATAGGATTCACCCCCAATACATACTCTCCCAAATGCTTTGTTAGGATCAGGAGTGGATATCTCCATCACCATCCTCTATGCGGCCTTGTGTTTGAATCCTGTGTTAGAGGAGCTTCCCGGATTGAATAATTATAAAGTGGATTTTTCACACCCTAGCATAGATACCTAAGTTAAGTTTTGGTTGGCCTTGGAGAGTTTACCTCTCCACACCTAATCCAAGGCCCTAACCTAAGCTATTGGTGAACCCTAGAAAAAGTGTTACTAATATATTTTAGATTAGTGTGTTCATTTTAGGGTCTTTTCTTACTCAAGGAATGGAAGTGCAACTTATGTTGTTTGAGACTCTTGCAAAAAATGAAACTTATAAGAACACTAGAAAATAAAACTTTACACTAATCCTTCAAATGAAAAAGAGTTTCAAGAAAGAAAATGCATGAACAATCCTTCAAACATAAAGTTACAATCTTTTCTCCTTTCTATGCAAAATGCACAATGAAACTTTCGAGTGAAACAAAAGAGAAAATGAAAGGATTTTCTTTTGTATTTTTCTTTTGAAATGCTTTCAATATGAGATGAAAACATAACCGTATGCTAATTTCTTTTTCTTTTTCAAATAACAATGCAAAGAAAATGAAAAGAAAGAAAGAGGCATAAAAAACTCATTTTTTAATTTTTAATTTTTTTTCTTCCAATCAAAGAAGAACTAACAAAAGATGCTAAAAGAAACTGCTAAAATTCAAGCTAAAAATAAGCCAAATATGCTTGGAAACATAGAGAGACAAGATGGTTTCCTTTTTTTATTTCATAAACAATCTAAGCCTACAAATTGTCCAAACCCAAAACAACAAAACCTTCTAGAACTCAAGAAGACATGGGAACCACAAGTTTCCTGAAAGAAAAGGAAAATATTTTGAAAAAATTCTCCAAAACAACAGAGACGCATTCTGTGAACAACCAACTTGTGTATGTACTCGGGCTGTGTATAATTCAGAACGAATATGTACGCGTGTTGTATAGAGAATAGGGTGCGTACACCTTTGCAAATAAAAAAAAGAAGATTTTTTTTGGATAGACAACTTGGGCAAGGGAAGTTGGTAGGCACCAAGAAGGTGAACGGAGACCCAACCTAACTCATGACACTTAGAATACTCAGAAACAACTAAAAATCAAACCAAACCAAGATCTCCCAAAGGACCCTAAAGAGACTCCCTAGTGGAGTCGCCAATTCTGCTAAAGAGAAAATCCCCCTATACTAGGTCAAAGGTAAAAGAAGTGCACCAACTACCTTAAAAGATAGTTCTACCCTCAAACTACCACAAAACCAACTAAACTAAGCGATGATAAAGAAATGAAATAGGATTAATGAATGCATGTTTAGTCCTTGCAGTTGGTGTCGACCTCTTTCGCTTGTTGTTTCCTCTGAGATTACTAGTCTCCTCCCAAAGCTGACCTACAAAAGGTTAGGATTACACCGCAACAACATATGCTATCTATACTAATCACTTCAAAAGTTTAGACATAGACATAAATGCACAAATCAACAAAATCATGTAGACATAGTGTTTTGGGATAAGAATGAATTCTTTCATTCAATTTTAAGATAAAAAGGATTACTACCTTTATCGACAATCGCTCCATGAACTAGGTCTAAGATTCTCTATCGTGGCCCCAAGTGCATCAATCCCACGTTAGCGTCCCACAACCAAATTATCACCTAGGGAAGGAGGAAGGGTTGCACAAGGAGAAAGGGCTAGAGGGGAAGGCTGAGGCCAAAAATCAAAATAGGATGCAAATCTTGGGCTAAGAAGGGGAAGTGATTTTCACAAAGTGTTCTTATTCTCTTGCTTGTATTTCTAAATGATACCCCAATACCTCTTTTTATATGAGAAAAAGATAGTTATTTGGTTTGGGGATGAGACACAAGGGGTAAAATGGTTAGGAAACCCTCTGTAGCCCATAAACTCCGCTGAATTCCATGCAATTTTATATTTTTTGCAACTTTTGTAGGTAAACACGAGATAACTAGCATGCAGCTCGTGCATGTACATGGGTTAACTATCATGCAACACACATGTGTACGTGGGATATTAGTGCAGAAGGGCACATACACTATCCAAAAAAATGGTTTTTTAAGAGAAAGCCTCAACAATATTTTGACAAAGTATGTAAGTGGAAAGGCTAATGTCTTGTATGCACAGATAAGTCATTTTTGGACTATAACAACATGTCACAAATATAGAACTTTTCACATGACATAATATAGAGGAAGAGTCTCCCCTTGTCATGAAAAAACATGTTTTCTTGCGGTGCGATGAAAAAAGAAAGAACCTTCATCACGAGAGAGATAATATTCTCAAGTATGATATGTCGTACATGAATTTTTTTTAGATGCGATGAGAAGATTCGAGGAGGTGAAAAATGGTGCACATAAGAAACTTCTCAGGGATGTGATAAGCCTCACTAAGTAAGAAATTTTCCTGGGTAATTGTGAAAACCAAAGGATGTACATACAAGAGATGACATGGACCCATATGATTTCCATATAGGCATGTATGACATGTCACGTATATGGATGATAACATGGTAGGAGAGATGAGAGCCCTTAGAAAAATTTAAAGGGACATAAATTCTTGCTTGGATCTTGGAATTGAGATGAGTATAATGCCTTTGTAATATTAAAGGTGATGTTTGAGTTGATTTTAAATATGAAAATTTTGGATACCCCACCTCCTTAATACTACTTAGGGGGTTGGGTATGTTACAACAATGATTAAATCCCTAGGGATAGCCATTAGCTACTACTTATACTAAAATATTACAACAACTAACCCTTCAATTAATCCTTGATTGAAGTGCTTGTGTGTCTAGGATCCCTATAACCAGGGACCTATGTTTTAGGGGTAAAATCCCTTCCTATATCACCTTCTCTTAGTCAAAAATTTGAATGGACCATGCTATATTTAGTGCCTTCTATGATACCAATATGATATGTAATCTGTCATGGATATTACAATGGAATAGTTCTTCACAATAGATCTGATAAATAAAATTGAGATCTACACTATGAAGGTTAAATTCCTTTAGATTCCAGAATATTTAGTTACTGATTTTATGATTATGTATGAAATAGATAAAATCCAGAAAACAGAGAAAAATAAAACACAATCACAGACCATCCAAAAAATAACACAAACATTTTCTCTAGGAAATCCTTATGGGAGAAAACCCAGCTAGAAGGTGAGGCCACTCTGCTCTCTTTCTTTGGTATGTAAATAATGCAAGTACAAAGGAGAAGGCACTCTCTATGGAGTTACCCAAGACTTGTGGCATGCTAGGATACTATAGAACATTAAAACCATCTATTGTACTCTCTAATTTACCACTCCTAGTTGTTCTTCTATGTTATGGAAAAAAATACAATAACATATAATTGAACCCCTTCTCCTCCTAGTGGCCTGGTATTTAACATAGCTCGACATGCATCTAGGGGTAGGTTTTTGACTTTCTCAAACCTAAAATGTGATATGGTTATGGAACATCTAGAATATTATTGAAATTACATACCTGGATAGTGTTAAATTCGGCAGCATCGACAGTCATTCTCCAATGAGAGGCCATATGGGCCACCATGAGGCTAGCCAGGGAGATTTCGAGAATCAACCAGTCTTGTGAGGTATTGAAAAAAGCCAGGGGGAACATACAACCTCTGTGAGTCAAACCAAAAGTTAGGAAAAATGAGATGCTATGTGAGTCTAATGCAAAAGTCAGGGGGAATGTACAACCTCTGTGAGCATAAACAATCTAGTGCAAAAGTCAGGGGGAATGTACAACCTCTATGAGAATAGACAGACTAGTGCAAAGGTCAGGGGGAACATACAACCTCTGTGAGCCTAGTCAAACCTTTTGAGCCATGATAAAAAGTCAAGGTATCTATAAAAA